>CM046837.1:18155639-18288139 GCA_025618425.1 Heliocidaris tuberculata
TTCTTCCGATTTCTTTCAAACTTTGACCAGATCCTGTTCCTCTTATTTTTCTTCTTTCATGAACACAAATCAGCTTTTTTTTACAAAGGTTTGATTGCCCTTTAGGTATGTGCTTCCAAATGCAAGATACATGTAGACATCAATACTTGTGAAGCGCTCTGACATACATGCTCCAATGATACTTGCTCTGGGCTTGATATTGTTTAAGGTAAAGAGTTAGGGTCAGGGTTGCAGTTGGGTTTGAAGTTAAGTTTAACCCTTTCAGGACAGGAACTATTTAAGGGCTAAATTGATCACATTTTGTTCTTCAAATTGGCAACAAAAATATCCCTAAAGTACCCCTATTGTGAAAATGAGATATTTTTTTAAATGGGTGGCTGGGTTCTAACCAAACTAGGTAAGAATCATCCTTGGCAAAAGGATCTAAATTAATGCAAATAGGGTACCTATGCCTTAAGGAGGGAGTGGAGCAGGGGGGGGGGGGTCTCTCCCCACCCCCCCCCCCCACCCGACCCTGTGGGACCAAATTAACATTTTTCCTTCTTCTGTAAAACGTATTGCTATGTGTAGGTTGTAACCAAACTAGGTAGGAATCATTCTTAGGGGAAGGAGACTTCAAGTTGTTCAAGTATAGTAGATCATTATTTTCAAGGGGTCTGATGGAGGGCAGCACCCCAAAAGTGTCCCAATGGCAATTATTTCATGTACACATATTTTGCTTCTTTAAAACACACAGCTTGTTATCAAATAAACTTCACTATCTAATAAATCTTAGTTGAAGGGGATTTAAGTTATACACATGGAGTACCTGGCCCACACAGGAGGGGGGCTCAGGGGCACCACCCCTTAAGTGTCCCAACCTTTGATTTTTCACCTAGTGAAAATTTTGCCCGATAATTGCGCAATGCAGGCGAGACTGCCCTGGGCGTTTCCCTTGTATAGAAATTTTTATTAGGGGAATCCTGTGAGATTACATGTATATGCTATTGAGGTTACATGTAGATGCATGTAGAATCACAGCAGACATGTGACAATTAGAAACTGTCCCCGTGTTCAAAATTGTTAAGTCTGAAAGGGGATTTCCCCCAAAGAGTTCGCTGAAATGATGACCTTTACATGTGCATATATACATGTAGTCGTTAATGCAGATTCCAAAAGGGGAATTCCGATAGTGTATGCAAATTAGCCAGACAGTCTGCTTTCCCTTTCATACGATGTTGTGATGCATGAGTGGTTTGGGGGAGTTCTAAAAAAACAATTACCCAACAAATGGTTTCGGTCCTGACAGCAGTTCAAAAATTTGTATATTACATGATCCGTTACATGTTTTAGTTCATTTAAATTTATTTGATTTCAATAAAAGTAGTCATTAAAAATTCAAGAATGTGGTATTTTAAGAATTTGTGATACAACTACATGTACATGTACATGTCAGTTGCAGTACAAACAAATGAAGAACCTCATATGCAATAATGCAACACATACAAGTTCAGAGTGGATAGGACTTAAAGGCAACATGTATTGTGGATGTACATACATGTACATGCTTTTGTTATAAGAAGTTCTGATTTTCACAATAATATTATGAAATTTGAGAAGAATGCTGAAGGTTACAGGCAGAAAGAGAGAGAGAGAGAGGGGAAAAAAAGAAGATTTTAGACATCTACATGTGGTTGTTATTGCTGTGCTTTATATGAAAAATACTGATTTTCAGCCATGAAAATACTGAAATGATCTGGTGAAAGTGATCTATGATGTATCTGGCGAGTTTCTATCAAACATTGATTCTTAAACTAGTACTTATCACTCCAGTTCTTCTTAGGGCTGAAATACACTAAGAGCAGTAATTGTGCACTGTTAATAACCACAAAATTGTCCCCAAACAAATTTACGAGACGTCCCTATAGTTAATGATTAAAAGAGCATGAGGGAAAAACTAATGATCGTAAAAATACATGTAGCCCCTCAAACAGGAAAAGTCAATTTTATAGAACTTTTTTGCTAGTGATGTCTAATCACAAGTTTCCCTTAACGTATTTTGATCAGAATTTAGAAGTGCTTCTTATTCACATAAAATTTACATGATTTATTAAACCTCATTTCCCCTATCTATGCAGAACCATTAGCTGATGTGGGATGATATACTAGAACCCCCGTATTCAGAGTACAGAAATTGTTTGTGATTGGGCCACTTTTGTCACTGTAATCAAGAAACAGAAAATGAAAATGTGGATTTCGTGGACTTTAATCTACCTCCCCCACATTATTACAGGATGAATACTTGTACAGTGTCCCTGCTGTTTGTGAAATGTTTTGACTGGTTGTTTGTAAACTAGCAAACATGCCTTGGTGACACCGGCTTACTTCTGCCCTGGACCTAACACTATATAGCTAACTTTTATCTAAACCCTAACCTAAAACCTATTCACAATGATAATATTAAAGCTCATGAACAGTTTTGGTAGCAAAAAGGAAATTGGAAAGAAACGTGTTAAATATAGTCTCATGTTGTTTTCCATGTATCAAAAGACAGTGAATGTTTGACACAGTCCCACGTAGGCATGGGCCTATGAGTGACCAGTACAATCCCAATGTTGGCTCACCAAATCATTGGCCTTTCCCCCCCCCCCCCCCACAGCTCTGATCATGCACCAGAATGCAAGGAAAGAACGGCTAAGAAAGGACCTGGACGAAGAGCAGGCCAAGCTGGAACGTATGAGAGCCGAGATCAGGACTATGGAGCAGGACCTCAATACCAAAAGATCCCACCGATCCCCCTTCCCATCGGTGAGTCCTGTAACAGAAGCCTTGTTCCCATATGACCACGATAATCCGCCTAAAAAAAAAAAACAACTGGGGCAGCTTAATTAAATGACATACACGTACATGTGAGCTTAGTATGCCTCACATCTTTTACACACATGAAGGGGCATTTGTTCCGCGCAGATACTGCCATTCATTTACAAGCAAAAATTTTTTTTTTTTGCTGGGCAGTTTTAACACATAATGCTTGAATGAGCCTTTACCAGACAGAATTCTTTTGCTAAGAGACGTAATTGGTTTAAATCTAGCAAGTGTAATCTACTGTTGAAGTGAAATCACTGTAAGTTTGGGTATCCCTATAGGGTAATGGAAATGTATAGAGATATCATGCTATGTAATTTGATAAACTGTATGTACCTTACAAAAATGGAATGTTATTGTTTCTGTCTCTCTGTGTCATTAGTTGCATGATTAAAGCATTATTTGAAATGTAATTCCTTTGACCTCCAACAAGAGAACAATCATCAGTACCCATGAGTAATGCAATGTAAAAAAAATAGATTTTCTCCAAATCATCATAAAACATATGCCATAGGAACAAACATCACAATAATGGTGCCTGGTTCTGTTTCAGGAAGAAATACATAGCCATTCCTATTGTCCTAACAAATTGTTTAACCCTCAAATACTCTCTCATTTTTTGGGGTGGGACTTTCTGCCAATGGCACTGAAAGGGCTTAACTTGATGTATATTCAAGCATAACAGCGCCCCGTTTCATAAAACTTGTTATCAGTAACAACAGCCACATTTCTGTGACAAATTTGGACTCGGCCAATCAGATGCAAGGATTTCAGTAGCTTATAACAGTTATTACAACTTGTCATTGATGACAAGTTTTATGCAACAGGGCCCAGATGTCAGTGCCTTTCAATGAGAGAGAACGAGAGCTTGAGATAGAGCTGATATGATGTTGGTTACCATGCATCTATCTGAACCAATGAACCGGTTGATGAACTCGATATCAATAATGATTTTATCTTTTTGTTGTAATCTCTTCTCAGAATGAACAACTTAGTAAGATGAGAGAAGAAAAGAGGCAGCTACAAATAGATATAGAGTGCATGAACAAAGAGATTGATATGTTCAAAAAGCAAGGTAAGTTCTCCTTGAGTATTAAGATGATGTGTATAACTCCTGTATTAGACCGTTAGATCTTTAATCTCTTGCCCCATACATGTACCTACAAGTATAGGAACATACAAAGATGAAATAAAGATGAAGTCGGTGTTACAAGTTTAAGATAAATTTGTGACTTTTTACTTTGCAAAATTTGCAAAAATATGAATTTTCCCTCTTTTTGATACTGAACATTGATCACTTTGCTTGAGAAATCGTAAAGGAATCATTTTTTGGGTATATTTTAAGAAACGGTGAACAATATAAAACTTTTTCGACCGTGTCATAATGTTGAATATAAATACCTCTAACCTGAATTACAGAAATGATCACTGTTTTTACGAATCGACATGAATTTCATTGTAGAAATGTCCCCTAAAAAGGATTGCTCTGCAAATGCCCTCATATTCGAAATATGACGAGAAATATCTGAAATGTTCGGGTCAAACATTTGGTACGATCTAAAAGCCTCAAAAGATAAGAACCGAACAAAAGATATTAACTTTAGATGATATGTAGTTTATTTTGATTACGTACACATATTCAGTATGACATGATATAAAAATTTACAAAGTTAAGTTACAAATATAGTATATGTACTTAAACTAGTAAAGGCTTACAATTTATCAGCTGGGAAACTCCTAATCCACAGAATATGAATGCAAGGTATGAGTCCAGAATGTTGAGTAAGTTGGCTGCTAATCCACAATAATAATCCAAATAAATCCAAATGGTATAGTGTCCAACTAGTAAAAGAAGATTCCAGAAGATCCAGCCAAAGAATATCCAAGGTAATTCAGGAATTCCTCGATGTCGACAATGACGATGTCGATAATGATGATGACCACGATGTCGAACACAGTGTCAAACCCGATGTCGATTACAATGTCAAGAATGATGTCCAAGATTAAGTCCAAGATAAGGTCCAAGACGATCTCCACGGGTTGATATCAATACGATCAATATCAGATGGTGTTAACTGAGAACTAATGCAATATACGCTCCACGATGTTAGTCAGGGTATAAATTCTGAAATTTCTGTGCCCGCTCCCAGCTAATATACAATCTCAACCCTTAATTAGAATTTTCTACCTTCTACTACTACATTCATGAAGGTTTGGAACTCTCTTGTAAGTTCCACATACAGTAGTTCTAGTTGTAACAAACAAAAGAAGGTATGTGTGTGTGTGTGTGTGTGTAATTGGGTTTTTACAGACGTGTATCAATCAGATATGATTATTTACATCTGGGACCGACCTTTAACTTCACCATCCGAAAGACGTGACTCAGTCTCGAACCTGGGTCCGCTGAATCAGTTTATAACTTCCACTGTTAGCTGGATTACAGGCGCACACCACAACGCCCAGTTGTGGGATTCCAATGATCTATTTATAGACTCATTACAATGTTTCACTCTTGCTGAGAAGTTCATGCAAAGGTCAGATAGCCAACATGTTACAGCATGTAATTACACTTACTGTCATACAGTACATCACACATAATGTAATGATCTAGAATGTTCTTTCTCTACTTGATGTCCATTATTTAATATGTAATTGATGATTCTTTCACTGTTATAGAGTACATTCACTTTTCACATATGAATAATGATTTCTCTTCTAGAAATGTCTATGTTCATAAATACATAAAGAGAACTGGAAAATAGCTTCATTCTAGAAGATTCTTCAGTTATATAACACATTCATGCCAAATGTGCGTACAGTCAAATAAGACCCATTTACACATACCCATTTCTGTGTGCAGTGCGTGTGCTTTTCAGCAAGATTGGGTCAATTTCTTCTCATTTTGATGATTCCAAAACCTCAAAGTTTACACCAATTCTTATTTAGACATGCTCAACCTTTCCCAATTGCTTTGAGAGAGTTTCATTCAAGAAGTAATCACATGACCAGAACTCAACCGTAGATTTAACGGTGTATGAATTATCTCTTGCAGGATTTATCAACCCACAAGCCCAGGAGTACTTCTATGCTAACATTGAACAAGGTCCTATCGGTCCTATACCCCCTGGTCCACCGGGACCCCCTGGTAAGTACCGGTACCTAAAATATTGTGAGCATGACAGCGGAAAGAAAAAAACAAAAACTGATGTTTCTCAGTGTTAAATATAATGTGAAATTATTGGCACTCCATGTGACTATAAAATGATTTCCAAATGTATTACATGTAGACAACAGTGTAAGATATATAAAGAAATATGTAAGAAATTAACGAAGAAAGTGAATGATAATGATAATATAGCGCACTTATATAACACCATCTGTCGTGTGAACTATTCCAAGGTGCACGAGTTGTTTACCAGCCATGGTGAGGTCCTGGGGAAGTATTTCAAGGAATTTCTTCTTATCAGTTTTTCATTTCCCTCACCTGGATCAAGTGTGGCCCATCATTCCTGACGTCTCTGTTTTTTTTTTAAACACCCAAAATGTTCCTTCATGCTAATCATTTACACATTTAGCTTAACTGCAAGTAATGAAGTGATGTATCTTGTCATGTTTTAATGGGGGTAACTGACAATGTTCGAGGCTTGATTCTGTTCTTAATTTCTTGTATTTTCAGATCCCATCACACCTCCTGTCCTAGACCCCGACGAGGGCCAGCAGTGGTCCTGTACGCACTGTACCTTCCTCAACCATCCGTTCCTCGACAAATGTGAATGTTGTGAAATGCCTCGGGACAGTGCCTGATCAACGGATCGTACACCAAAGACTCCAAATTCAGAGAGCCCCTACAGCTTCATGGTTTCATAGCAAAATAGGAAATGAACAAAGAAATAATTGTCTGGAATGCGGAGACGGATTTGGCGTATGTGGGAAAGCTGCTAGCCATACGCTGCTGGAAGGAGTGTGTAACTGTGCTGTCATTCGTGTGCTGAGGTGATGATGATGATGATAGGCTCCATATATACAGTGATGAATCATATATCAGTTTTTGGCACCGGAAGATTGTCACCTGCTTCCGTTTATAGGAATTATTTAATAAGGGTATCGTCGATGGATGAGTTCGCTGCTGCTGAAGGAGTCGCTTCTTGAAAAAAAAATTTCTCCAAGAAATGATAGAAATCTCCTGGAATTGAATCATCATTACATTCAGAGTGACCTATCAGCATCCTCATTGAATGGAATTTGCAATGGGAACTCTCCAAGTGATGATAATGGCAAATAATTGAAAATGTCTCTTGAAATCTGCTAGATTATCTCCCAGCCCCATTTTCATAAAACCATGAAATCTTTGAATTTAATTGGCTGCGAGTAACTATATCTTAGAATTGTGGTAGTTGTGATTCATTGCAAGTCTTATGAAGCGGCAAATGCACATCTACATATTAAGATCACCCTGTGGGATGTTTTTAGATGATGGTCCTGAACGACAGGAGCTGTTCCTTAGTCTTCAGGGATAAGTTTGTTAAATCGGTTACTGTGATCGTCGCATGTGTCTTCAGCCAAAGGAATACAACTCAAGTTTTTTACATCATCTTGATGTACAGTTTAAATTTTCTGCAACCACCTTTCCGAGGAAAGAATGTTCTTATTTTATGATGGAATGAGTTTTCTTGAAACCTGTACTTTCCTTTATGCTCTTGAAGCAGCTCTTCTGTTGTGAAGAGGGTTCTCTTCTTGTATCATTATTTTGCATGCCATTGTTTAAGTGACGAAACTGCAACTTGTATTGAAAGCTCTAATGTCTCACTTTCATCTTCACTCATGCTCTCAGAAAGAGGTTGTGCGGACAAAATGAGATTCAAGACATGCACATGTACATGTTATTTCATGTATTAAAAAAGCCTCGTACCAGTAGAGCTACCAGGAACATATAATTTGTTAGGACTTCCACCTTTAAAAACTGTAGTGTTGATTCTGTGAGACTTGTGTGATCTGAGCAGCAGTTTTTTGATATTTATGTTTTTATAGGCATGGTACTTGGAAGTATTTATCTGTTTTAAGACTCATTCTCGAAATATCAATTTGGTCCTACTTCCTGGGATAAATTCTCTAGCATGGCCTCACTTCTTCTTTAGTGTGCATGACCCCTCCCTCTGCCCGCTCAAAAAACCTGACAGTATATAAAAGCACCAATAAAAGGCCCAGTTTCATCATAGCGATATGTGCATGTACCTATGAACTACACATGTACTTATAAACCTACTGGTGTACTTGAATCTTTGTTTACTACACTTAATTGGCATGTGTAATTAACAGCTACGCATGCACTTTTTAAAAAGTGATTTTTTTTTTTCTTCAATGAAACACTGTAAAAAAAAAGTGCATGCGTAGCTGTTAATGATTTGGTTCGCCCAGCAATGACATTGGTATAGCTGTGGCTTAAAAACCTCTTTAAGGTTGAAGGCAATTTCATCGAAAATTATCAAGTATGTTGTGGGCGGTTATAAGGATTGAGACCTTTCCAGCTATAATTGTGACCTGCAGGGGAACAATCGATAAATTTTTAGTGAGTAATCACTACGCCATGGTTTTGGAACTGGGCCTTGAGGCTGTGCGTAGATGCCTGAAGTCATACATGTATGTATTATTAAACAGGAAATTTTTTATGCATCAATGAAGGCAACTCAGTGTTGGAATATTCATGTATATGTCATAAGCTTGAGCAATACCTTGTGTTAAGTGTTTTGTGAAACCGTTGCTTCTCGCAAATCAGGAGAAGTATGCACAGAACGATTGAGTCTCTCAACAAATGAATTGGCTTCCTATGATAAGAGATGGGCATTATTCTATCGCTAAAAATCAGAGTACTCTATAAAGCGTAGGACTCTTTTATCTTATTTTATGTCATATATATAGGCTCATCCTTCTATGATTGTTATATATAGTTTACCTTCAAGGTATATAACATTCTTCTGTATTGGTAAAGCAATATTTCACTCACCAATTATAAACACAACTTTTCTGATTTCCACCCTAGAGGGCAGTAATCATATTTTCTCAGAGCGCATTGAAAGAGAGCAAGTTGTGACACGCGCATAATAAGCCTTCGCGTACATGGTCTTGGTGTTAAACATGGCAGATCATGGAGCTCCCAATAGTTCCCTCTCACGTACATTCTCTATGGGAGGGAACTATTTGAAGCTCCATGAAATGACTGACCAATCAGAAGGACCTCCAGTGTCGCGACTCTCTGTACGTATAACTCTGTATCTTCTCATTGATTCTTATGAGTATTTATTGTTAACTTGTGGTTTGTACAGGGCGAAAAGGATGTTGATTTTCAGTTGCTGCAATTTTGGACTTTATGGTTTCAACGTACTTTTTTTTTTTTTCGTTTCAAATAAAAAGCAATGCAACAAATTTTTACTAAAAAGCTATACATAATGTATTTTATTTTTGAAAAAAAATTGAAAGAAATGGTCAATGCATGATGAGCCTGATTACTTTATTGATAACATTTCTTTGCTGATTTTGTTTATCCCTGTAAAAGCTATATGAACTTATTATTTTCATGTTGATACATGTATAAGAGGTGATATGCATTTCATATACAGATGAAGGGGTTGATTTATATTGTCAAAGAGTGTGTTAACAAGGAACTTGCAGCTGTTGTTTAAGTGTGGAATACCGGTACTGGAATTTTTCCACCATGAACAGATGCATATCTGCTTGAATATCCACTGTTGGGTATAAACTGGGTGCATTTTTCGCTCATCAGGATCAGTCTTCTGTAACATCTCATATATGCTGATAAGTGTAATGGATGTTGCAATGTCAGGCAATTGTTTGAGCCTTGCCTCTAAAAAAAGGAAATTAAGTGTTATTTGCTTGAAATCTTGCAATATTTTTTGCAAGCAAGTGAAGATGTAAGTTGCCTCAAAAGGTTTTTTATGATTGCATCAATTCATGTCATTTTAAATGATAAACATACTATATATATTGAACCATGTTGAAAAATTGATCCATAAGGACTTACAGAGCAAAATCATATTGGTGATGTCAATGTTATGAAATGAATTCATTTGAAATTTTTCCTCAAGTGATCATACCTATGGTGTTATTGTTATTTAGGCAATGGTACAGATAAAATACATATCATTTGTGTTGAAGATATACATTCAGTTTCCATGACAAAATAGTGGATCATTCTTCTCAAAAATTTCATTTATATTTTTCTACCATTCTTTTGGTCAAATTCAGAAATAAATGAAACTCTTTTACAACAATGTCAAGGTGTTACATAATATATTTGAAATAGTAAGAAAAATGTATAATTGGTCAGAAATTAAGAATATTTTATGCTTGTCTTTAAATCAAGTGTTTGAATTCAAATAAGAATCAAATAGACCTGAAATATCTTTTTTTTTTTGGTCCAATGGACTGAAAATGCCAATGCCAGAGTATGGTGGCTGAACTCAGTCTTACAACATGGACTACCAGCATCGCCACTACACTGGCTAGTCATCAAGTTCCATAGTTAAAAAAAACAAACAACAAATCGTTTGCAGGAATTTTCAAATTGTTTTCATAGTTTACCAGTCCATAGCCCAAGACATTCTGCGACTGGTGTTTGTTGTGCTGAAATTTGTTTTGATATAAACTACAGTTAGAATTGAACATGACCTGACCTGTTGGTTGTTAACAATTGTCCAATCAATCAATATTTCATGCTGGATTGTACATGTTGTTACCATAAATTGATCAATCTGAAGTTTTAAGTGATTTTATCACAATAGACCTTCAGATGTTCAAAGTTGATTTTAGCCTCTATATATATATATATGACAGTGCCCTTGTTATGAACAATGATATATTAAAAATTGTCTTTGTATCTTTCCCTTCCATAGTTCACATTTGACTATTACACATAATGTTCTGTCATTCATCGTTTTCAAAGTTTTCTGTATTTCATTCAGTTATGCTAGAATTCTATAGATAATTTATCATTTCTACTTCAAGTGTATTTCTCTATCTCTATATTTGATGGTTCGATAGAAATGACTTCGATGAAACTGTGTGTGGCCGAGAGCAAACCTTTGAAATGGAAAACGAGTCTTTAAGCTATCGCAACGATATCCTGAAATCTGCATATTGTCGAAATGCATGCATGGACGGCGGTAACGACAAATCATCTGTATAGATAAATATATATACATATTTATGGCATGAAACTTTTATTACAGATGTGATGAAGAGAAAGTGTCTGTATTAAAGGCATTCCTTTCAAATCAAATTTAACCATGTGTATGTATCGTCACCAAAGGGAATGATAGATGTTATAATGCTGTTCTTCGGTCCAATGTATTACAATTCTTTCTCTAGGTGCATGATGTCTGTGTATATTGGAGGAAACTTATGATGGAGGAGCACCTCTAGTAATTATGAATTTACTCTGCTAGTCACTTGTGCATTTAAAATGAAATGGGTTGGAATGAGAGCAAGAACTTCATTCTTTCTCCCTATTTGATGATGTAATGATGTTGAAAGCATATATTTTTGTTGGTTTATGATTAAAAAAAAAGAAGATATGATTATGTATGATTGAAAAGAATGAATCATTATGTAAACATAAATTATGTAACTATATATCATATTATTCGACATTGTACCGTTAACTGATGCAAAACTCTTGAGGACTATGTTGGATGAAATAAAAGCAGAAAAAAAGATAACTCTACATTGGTTGGATTTTGTCTTTTTTAAAATCCAGAGTTGAAGCGTGAAAGAAATTTGCTAGGGAATGGAGAGAAGGTGAAATAGTTTTTTTTTTTCTAGGATAGAAATGGAAGAGAGAGAGTGCTGAAGAGAAATAGACTGATGTGACAAAACCAGATTATTAAAAGGGATGGAGAGAAGAGGAGAAAGAAAGAAGAGAGAGAGAGAGAGAGAGAAAGAAAGGTGTGTAGCTAGATGTGTGGAGAGAAGGGAAAGAGAGAGAGAAAGAAGGCTGTGCAGCTAAATGTGTGGAGAGAAGGGAAAGAGAGAGAGAGAGAGAGGGAAAGAAGGGTGTGTAGCTAGATGTGTGGAGAGAAGGGAAAGAGAGAGAGAGAAAGAAGGCAGTGTAGCTTGATGTGTGGAGAGAAGGGAAAGAGAGAAAGAAGGCTGTGTAGCTAGATGTGTGGAGAGAAGGGAAAGACAGAGAGAGAGAAAGAAGGGTGTGTAGCTAGATGTGTGGAGAGAAGGGAAAGAGAGAGAGAGAGAGAAAGAAGGCAGTGTAGCTTGATGTGTGGAGAGAAGGGAAAGAGAGAAAGAAGGCTGTGTAGCTAGATGTGTGGAGAGAAGGGAAAGACAGAGAGAGAGAGAAAGAAGGGTGTGTAGCTAGATGTGTGGAGAGAAGGGAAAGAGAGAGAGAGAGAGAAAGAAAGCTGTGTAGCTAGATGTGTGGAGAGAAGGGAAAGACAGAGAGGAGCCAATTTGCTTGAATTTCTTCCTTACAGCTCAAGCATTTTATTGAATATGGGCCATGGTCATGAAGATTATGATGTATGAATAAAATGTGAATACATTTCAGTCAACTTATCCATTGGCTAAACATACATGTATCTGTGATTACAGAGATATTGAATAGCAAAAATCAGAAAGGGGAAAGAAGGAAATAAAGCAATGAAAAGGATGGATAAGAGGAAAGATGTAGGCCCGAATTCACAAAGGAGGTTTAATTTAATCTATGGCCCAAATCATGGTTTAGATCTCCATGGGGGACTAAAATAAGCGTAAAATAACCCGGGTCCGCTCGCTATTCATAAGAACCACTATTCATAGCAAACCGCTATTCATTTAACACGCGTTATGAATAGCGGTCCTTAAAAAAAAGTGGTCCTTATGAATGGAAGTCCTTATGAATAGCGAGGTAATTTGTCCATGGTTTGCTCGCTATTTCGGACCGCTCTTCATACAAAACCACTATTCATTTAGTCACGCATTATGGATAGCGGTCCTTATGAGTAAGTGGTCCTTATGAATAGTGGTCCTTATGACTAGCAAGGTTACCCCACCCATTTGACATCGGGACAAGCAGTATTATATACCTCATACATAGATTCTTATTCACTGATTGGTCAAAACTATATCACATGACACGGCGCATCTCGATCTATCACTGCGTCAGAGGGTTTTGGTGTTCTATCAGTAGACCAAAGGTCAAATGATAGAAGGCCAAAACCCTGTGATAGAACGCAAAACCGGGCCCTCCGCGACTTTTGCACACACATGCGTACACAAAATTTGGTTCAGGTTTTAAGAGCGCTTTCGCGAGTTGCTAAGCTACATGACTGCGTTCAATATACGCGCAGCGCTTAAGAATTCAACATGGCGAGTAACTTAGCAACTGAATCAATAAAAAGGATGAGGTATATAAAACAAATATGGACTGCTCTGTAATCGGATGGTGGTGGAAATTATCGCTCCCTCGGTGGTGTTCATACCGGCCCTTCTATCACCCCCTCGGCTTCGCCTCGGGGATGATAGAAAGGCCTGTATGAACACCACCTTGGGAGTGATAATTTCCACCATCATCCTCATGAGCAGTCAATATTTGTATACTATGCTTATGGAGGTTTAAACTGGTTGAAAATAAACCTTAGTCAATTCGGGCCATACTGTCAAAAGAAGGTAGACAAAAACTTGGATGATAACTGACAAATTACACTGCCGAGCGAGTCGAGTATGCAAGAAATGCAAGAAATGCACCAGATACAGAACACTGAGCACACAGATACGACATGTTTGAGTAATGCGTGAATATACTGTCTTTTAATTGGTATGTGTCTACAATGACAGTCCATCCTAGCCACTGTCTGCTGCTGTACATGTTTGCAACACGGAACATTCATTTGTCTTTCTCTTCAAATTGAGTACAAGAAGAAGAAAAAGAGGAAAAAAAGGGGGGGGGGGGAAACATACTGTCCAAATATGACAGCGACATCAACCATAAGGTTTCAGATATATTTATAATATTTGATATAATATATTTTGTACGATTCATTCATCTGGTCTTTTTCCATCTTCAAACAAGGATACAATGAAAAGAACCACATATTAAACCGATTTGGTATTATGATACATTTATATATATTTTCTCTATACTTATATCTAAATATCAATTTGATTTCTAAGATTCAGCTATAGACCCTATCGCACCATCACCATCAAATAGTGTAGCATTTATGAATCATATATATTTATATATATATTTTCTCTTGCAAATTTCTTTTATCTAAACACACATTAATTATTACAATGTCATCAATTGAATATGAATAATTTGTGATATACAACTACTATACATCATTCGATTGCACATGAAAATGAAGGGGAAAATAAAACACGCTTGGGATTGCTTTCAATTCCCGCGCCCTTCGATTGAACAACATCGATGTCCAAAAAGCAAGCTAACGCGTACACAAAACTTAGAACTTTGGAAAAATGAACGATCAGATCTCCACAACTGTCAACTGCAACTTAATTCTACACAGCCATATTATCAATGATCCTCTCAATATGACAACATAAGGTATACCCAAGTGGTGTTTAAATCCATAAACAACTCCCAAATACATACTTCTTTTGATTACATAATCTCATTAGTATTGCTGATGTGGCTTTTACAAACTGTTTTATCATGTCTTTGGCAACGGCTAATCTTTTCGTTAAGTCATTTTTCAAACTAAGCAGCTGAAAATGGGTTTTGTTTAAGATGAGTAAAAGCATGGGCTTGCAAAATCAAAAATAATCTTCAACAATTTTGATTCACCGAATTCATATGCAGCAAAAGAATGTTAATCACATTCTGTAAAGCAAAAAAACTTTCACAAACTTCCTGGTCATTGTTTCTGGTTATAGAGTTTTGAACGAGCAAACAACCTCTGCTCGTCATTTTAAACTTTCTACATCTATAATGAGCAGCATATAAATGTTAAACATACTGTTATCTAATATCTATTCTATAAAATGTCAATTTTTATTAGAATAATTGTACTTAGCTGGATCACTTCGGGCAGGACTATTTTGGGTAGCACAAGCTCTGTATTTCAAGCTTATAAACCCCTTCAGATCTTGCCTAATTACAGAAATAACGGGTTACAACCAAAGGGTCCCAACTCCTTGGTTTCTAAGACCTCCTGGCACTAAGGGTATGCCATCACAATAAAATTTCTCCAGCACTTCCAAGAAGCTGTTCCATATGCATTCAAGACTTTAATATTTTGGGGCAAAGGGGGAACCAATGCGTTATACATGTATATATATCTCTGCATTGTAATAAAACAAAACAAGTTTTTATTAAACATCGTAATAATTTGAGATAATAAAATATCATTTATCAAAGAGAGAGAGAGAGAGAGAGAGAGAGAAATATGTTTCTTTACAGTGACCTTATAGATTAAAAACAATTTTTAACACTAATGCTCTTTACTATATTGTGGAAAGATAAATATGGAATAAAACACAAATACTGTATTAAATTTAGAGAATGTGTGAGATTTGGTTGGGTGGATCTTTGGAATGTTTTGAATTTCCCACAAACCAATTCAGGTGAAGTTTGTCAGAAATCTCCGTGTAGAATGCCTTCAGTTTTCAGTTAACAACATGTGTTTCCCTGAAAGAAAATAACATACATTTTGTTGAACTAATTACAATTGCTGATAACTAATTAAAACAGCAATAATAATCTTCTTTCATACATACATGTACATTTCAATTGTCATAAATCTCAATGTAATTTGGAATGACTTGGCATAAAATGAGAGTCGATAAACAAATAGTTCATGATAAGAATATGAATCGAAACAAAAACAACGCTTTGAGCTTCATATATTCCTTCAACCAATTTCACGTACGCATTATAAGCAAATTCCAATAATGAACTAAATACTGGCAAATTACATAAACAAGATGCCTCAACAAATATATAGCTAGATACTTATCAACGGAATCAAATATTCTCTCTACTCTAATATATTAATGTAAAAATACAAACAAATAGCAAAGATACGGTACAAAAGGATTGGCAGATCAGGAAAACATACAAATTCAATTTCAATAAACCGAGAATTTTTGTCCAATGTGCCACAAATACAAAGAGGTGACTGAAATCACTGAATAATAATGAACTTTTAACACTTGAATATTCGGGTAATGCAAAAACCAGAAATTTTCGCGTGCATGAAATGTTCAAGAATTTCATGCTGTGAAATAACTGAATCATAACTGACACAACACTGAATTTTGTAATCAACAAAAGTTCCTAGATGTGAAAATGGTTGTTGAGAATTTGTGAACGTATCACGTCCCGAATGTTTCTAGTTTGACAGTAAATAATCGTAACCTCAGGAGCTTTATCGTCAAGAATTTTGTTGGATATGGAATGTTGGTGACACATGTGATAAGGTGTATAGTACACGCTATTTACACAAGAGAGCCGTGCACGGATGTGATCGCAGAACTGTACAACAAAAAAATATCTGGATAGAATTTTGACAGAAGAAAGACTTCGAGACAAGAAGACAACTGTTTGTATGATATTTTCACGTAGTGTTTTCTAAAAATGGTTGAAGTGTTCAGCGCTGCTAAATATCTAAGGAAAAATTGATTTGTCGACTGTTCACCTCTAACTTTAAAAATTATTGTTTTAACCCCCCCCCCAAAAAAAAAAATCTTGAGTTGTCAAGGGTATAGCAACTTTTATTGAAATACTTCGCATGACATACTGATCCGTGTATGCACCGAAATATATAACTTAAAATGGTGAGAACTTTTTATAAACTAAACCTTCAATTATCACAAAGTTTGTAAATTTCAAGCAGGTGGTCATCAGCCCCCCTTGCGAAAATGTGCCTGCACAGCAATCTTAACCCCAAGTTGCTGTGGGCGACACACCCCACAAAGGATTCCAATGGCTTTTGTGGACATAATATGGCTAGATTTTCCTTGCTAAAACCAAAACAGGTACATGTATTGTGTAGTTTGTACCAATGGAAGATATTTCCCTGTTAATTTTGACAATGAAAGCATGAATTTCAATTAAATTCTTGACTACCGAAAATAGATTTTTGATAATTGTTTAGAATATAAGTGGCAATGTGGGACTACAGGTCTAGGAGGGTTAAATAGTGGAATATGAAGTCAGTGAAGGCAAGAAATATGGGAAAAGAGTGGAAAATAATCCATTACACATTATCTTTACAAAATGTTTTCACGTACAAAATGAAAGTGAGGGATAGAACATGAAGCCATATTTCAAAATATATTCCAAATTCCTATTTCAATCTTTCTCTCTAAAGAAAATATGTACTGTTAATTAGTTAAAAAATAACTGTCAATTACAACCATGATTATGCAAATAAGCAAGTTCATATGGAATAGTGGCAATCTCCTCAAAATTGGAGAACTAAAAAGACAAACTCAAAACACAATTTTGATAGTATACACGCTTTTCCCTTTGACGATTCATGGAGAATTTTAAAAATAAAATACATACACACGAAAAAATAGAGTTTTTTGAAAAATTTAAATCAAAATGTCAGAAGTTTGACACTGAATCAAGCATTTCTTCTTGTCATCTAATGAACTTATGTCTACAGTCATAGACCAGTTCTCTCTTGGACTGACCATTCCACCAAATGAAATGATATTAAATTGTATTTCTAGTGAATAGGTTTATATATCTAACTGACAAATATAGCAAAGTACCAATAATTCCAAATCCCCTTTTCAAGAAGCCATTGTTAGGGTCTTAGTAAGAATTGGAAACACATGTTTAGCAAAAATAAAATATTTTTAATTCTTGCTTTCTATTTATGCCAATCACATTTTCAACATGAATAAATAATGAAAATATTTTTCTATGTAGCATAATATACCTTGTATCCTAAAAATATAGACTGAAATGGATTGCACTGCAGGCTAGCAATAAATGCTGGTAGTGTTGAAATTAGAATACGATTCCCTTACCTCCCTTCTACAAGGATTCACACCAGAATACTACACTGCCAGAAAAAAAAGAAAAAAAAAAAACAAGGAAAAAAATCCAAACAGATCAAAAAAGAGCTAACAAAAGAAAATGACTTTGTGTGGCTTTCACAACTGATTTAAATGATTGTTTCATGGCAGTCAAACAAAATACCAATATTTCAATAATAGCAAAGAGGCTTTGCTATGGCACAAGCAGGGGTTAGCAACCTGAGTGAAACTATGTTAAAAATAGAACTAAATGTTTAAATACCATCTCAAACTAATGTTTTTGCGCACAAGAGCTTGTATAAATAAGATGTGATATGTTGATTTTGAGGTTAAATGTTTTCAGTCCCAAATAGTTGTGGAGCTGCCAACTCTCTTTGATCACTCTCTAACACACAATCAATTCTCATGTAAACGACAATCTTCAAGTCAGACTTGCTGATAACTTCCAAGAAGATACAAATCAATTCCAAAGAAAAGAGTGATTCTTCTCATTTGAATACATAAAATTGCAACTGCACAAATTAAATAAAAACTAGATTAAATTTCTTTATGTTACATGGCATAAATGTTATAATATAACGAGCTTGTTTTTTTTTTACTTATTTTTTTTTATTTACAATGCACTATTTACAGGAACAATATGTTGAGTAATGAACACGTATGGCATTTCCGCAGTTATCTTATTATGACGAAGAAGTCTTTTATTTGCTGGGTACATAAATACTGTCAAGTGTAGTAACGTAGCTCTCAACATATCAAGAAATTTTTGGGAAAAAACGGACAAGAAGTTCAAACCCGAAAAAATAATCTAATGTTTCCCCACAAGGGGGCAAAAAATCATGTATCAAGATAGCATTGTGCAATCATCTGTACTTCAACGAGATGATATGAAAAATAACATTAATGAACATTTTGTATATATTGCGCAAATTCACCTATACATTTTGCACAAAATAGCCATAAAGTTTACATGTATGTGCAGTGAATGTCAAATGAATAAGAGCTGAATCTTACACGTTAATGCCTCTCTTATTTCTCATCTAATATGAAATACCTTTGTACAACTACATATATTGAGACAATTCTTATTTACAGTATATTATTGAAATATAAACAACATCAAAGACAACAAATTAAAGTCTGACATGTATGCACTTTTTTTTGTTTGTTTGCAAGAGCACATCGCATTGGATAAAATATCACTTTCGCAGAGACATCTCTGAGCAAAGCATTTTCACAGAATCCATGAACATTTTACAAGTATATCAGTTTGAACGAACCGCTAAATTCAATTCCGAACAAAAATCAAATCAACGTATATTCTACAGCAGTGCTTGGCTCAGCATACACGCATTGAATGGAATGGCATTGTTATACTGGAGCAAAATCAATTTATTTAAAGAGCAAAATATAGTGGATCGAACGAGCAATTTGATCAACAGATCATGAAACTCGTTCCTTCCATTCAATAATGGAATGTACAAGACAGCATAAAAAACAAAGTCATTTTCATTCCTGAAGATAATGAAACTGAAAATGGAAGTTATGATGTATCTTCAATTGTTTAGAAGAAAGATAGGGAGGGTAGAAAAAAGACAGAGAAAAAGAGAGATTGTGAGAGAGAGAGAGGAAAGTCTAAATTTTCATTTTCAAAATATTTGCTTTTGCATTGACTGATCTGAGCGATAATTTGGTATACAAATTACATACATGTATATGTATAAGACAGAGGGAGGGGGACTTACTAAGTGAATATCTAAGGAAACATCTCATCTCTATTCTAACATCACTTTGAATCATGATACATTGTATACTCTGGAAGAAAATCAGTACCCTAGTACTCATTCCTAATATTTGTTTGAAACAATCACAAATATTATCTATGCTTTGATACAAGTCTACTCATCGTTATGAGAAAATGAACCAGATTACCACATTCTTCAAATTCATTGGATTCCTCAGCTTACGCCTCACGCCGACGTCCGGCGAGTAATACAAGTTTGTGAGCTGAACGAAACTATCTTACATATTGCCTGGACCCCGGATGAGTGAATGTAATCGCTATTTTGTTACGGTGCACAGTGACAGATGCTACTGGCTGTTCTGTGGACCACTACGCCCTCTAGAAATCCCGTCTGACGGCACGTTTGCTCTGGCTCCTTCTCTCGACAGCTAATCAAGTCATGCATCGGTACTAGCATCATTGGTTACCACCATCCATTTCGTTTCCATGGCAACTCACCCACCACATCATCAAAATTCAGTCTCACCGTCCCGTAATCAAGCCCTGCCTAACCTTGCAACAAAAACCAGTCGTTTGAGCAGGCAAAGCAGATGTGTGATTCATGAGTTCAGTTCAAATTGTTTGCTCGTATAGCTCCAATAACTCATAAGCTTTTTTATCCGGTTGAGTTACCGCTTACAGTATCCATTCTCTCGGGAGAGAGAACAGATGATGCAACTAGCTTTAAGAAAGCTCTTTTCATCTCAGTTTTTCAAAAGCAGTCGCACCCACAAGTATAAAGAAGACTGTGACGGCAATGATGAGTGGTAAAGTGAAATGCTGCCCTCTGTGATTCCTTGCTCTCCATTCACCTCGCAAAGAAAAACGCCGCCATCGCTTCATCACTGGGTAGACGCTACGTCGACCTCACGCCTACCGCCACGACAAAGATCCTCGATGACGGTAATAATAAAAGTGGTAAGTGAAATGCTACCCTTGTGTAACCCGTGGTCTGTTCTCAGAACTGGTACCATTTCTTGTCTTTGTACTTTTGCATGATTTGGTTAGCCGCCTGTTGGAAGTTCTCTGCGTTGGCCATCATCTGGGCTGTCCTCTCTTCTAGTTCGCTTAACTTTTGACCTCTCTCGTATAATGCCTGTAAAAAAATATAATAACAGTAATGATAGTACAACTACTTAATACCAATTATAACATCCAGTTCCTGTATAGTGCACATCACATCATGAAGTAACGTATTTGCACTTCCAAAGGACTTTGGAAATTAATACCCTGCCTTTAGCTCAGGCAACCTTAATCAGTGCTCTCAGTGCTATGGCTAAAAGTCCTATCCGAGGGACTTGGTAATGAGGATTGATTCCCCACCAAAGGGCTCTAGCGCAGTGACTAGTTTCCAACCTGGGACCTCCGGGTTACAGGACCACTGCTCTACCACTGAAACATCATGTTTGGGATACCAAATGATCAAATACCTTGGACTTGCCCTAGAGTACAAATCTTTGACGAGATACTTACAATGCGAGCCTTGGCCACCTCTCCCATTGCTCCTCCTGCCTGGGCCTTTACCCCTTCTAGTCCCCCGGTCCCTGGAATGTGCCGTGCGACGCTCTTTGATGGTTTCCCTGCAGTCTCGCCAACTAGGGATAGAAAAAAAAGAAAGAATTATAATCATAATTATGGTAAGTTGCATTAGAAAAATATGCATCATAGCCCAAAGGCTGTATTGTACAATAGATCTTTTACAAATCTATCTCATGATAAATTAATACAAATGATAATAATATGATAGTAAAGAGCATGCCAAACATACAATGTGTATTTATGGCAAGAATCCTCGTCATCTTTAATAATCGACATTTCATTCATCTAGAAGACCAGAGTGGACTTTCAAACTCAGATCTAGACGATTTACCAGCCAGTCAGTAAAAGGTGCCAATGACCCTTCATTAGAAATTGCTAATGATCAGTTACTTGTTTATAGGAAATATATATGTCCGGTAAACATGTCCGCTCTCTTAACCAATCATTTAATTAGGATCTATGTCAACCTTTTATAACATTACACAACTTACAGAGCTCTTCCCTGTCTAGCGCCCCTCCACCACCTCCAAATAGCCCCTTGAAGAAGCCCTTGCTTGGTGCCTCTGGTGTGTTAACAGGTAAGAACAAATCTCCGAGCATGTCGTGGAGGTTCTCACTAAAATGGAAGAAACGTTGAGAAGAACCATAAAATAAGGATAAAAAAATGCGCTCCCTGGATGTGAAACACCTTCATCATCTTTACTACTTCAAACATCAGCATCATCGTTATCATAAAGAGCCATCCTCCTCATCCTCCTTCTCATTATCATCTTTACCATGGCACTTTTAACACTATCACAATCATTATTACAATTACACCATCACCATCATCATCATCACCATCATCATCATCACCATCATCACCACCATCATCATCACCATCAACACCATCATCATCATCATCATCATCACCATCATCATCATCATCATCATCACCATCATCAACACCATCATCATCATCATCATCACCATCATCACCACCACCATCATCATCACCATCAACACCATCATCACCACCATCATCATCACCATCATCATCACCATCACCATCATCATCACCATCATCATCATCACCATCATCACCATCATCATCATCACCACCATCATCACCACCATCATCATCACCATCATCACCACCATCATCACCACCATCATCACCACCATCATCATCACCATCATCACCACCATCATCATCACCATCATCATCACCATCATCACCACCATCATCATCATCATCACCATCATCATCATCATCATCATCACCACCATCATCACCACCATCATCATCACCATCATCACCACCATCATCATCACCATCATCAACACCATCATCATCATCATCATCATCATCATCATCATCATCATCATCATCATCATCATCATCATCACCATCATCACCATCATCATCATCACCATCACCATTATCACCATTATCATCATGATCATCATGATCATCATCATCATCACCCTCTTACTACTTCTCATCCTCATTTCTCACCTAGCTTCGCTGCATATTGTAAATCTCTGCACCTCTGTAGGTGAGCACTGGTACAAGCCTTTACCATGTGAGCTAAATTGGAATGTTCTGCCGATCCTATAACACAATTACAAAAAGAAATCAAGTTAAACAAAAGCTATATTTTTGTATTCTTGAAGGTTAGTGAATCTGAGTAGACCCCTACATGCAAAACTTATCACGCAAGCGCTAGCAAAGAGAGATTAAGGACAATTATATTTCACAGGGACTTGTCCAAAATATTGTTTATCCTGAAAATCTAACACAAAATGCAAATCGTTTTGTTAAAAAAAATTAAGAAATTTGTTTGACACTGAGATACCATATTCCAGAAATTTACATAATTGTCTAAACCTAACAATCTCCTTTTTCCTTCTTTAAAGTGGATGACACACAACATGCAAATTTATGCTAGATAAACCATCGTATATTGTCTGAAATAATTGGGTTATATTAGTCTTAATAGATTAGTTTCTACAATTTCTGAATCACTACTGAATTTGACAGGGCCATTTGCATTTGGAACCCCATAAGTTTTGAAGCCCTTCTTTTTTATAGTAGCCCTAAGTCTCTTTTCATTGTTGATGAGTTGAAGTGGTCATCAAATCCATTCATAAAAGGTTATACATGTAGGTCAAAGGTAAAAGGTTACCTGAGAACTGTTAGTGGAAGGTATTCTTTATCTAGTAAAAGCCTGAAGCTTGGGAGACTAAGGTCATGATATGACCATAGATTAATGAAAGGTTACAGGTCAAAGGTCAAAGGTGAAAGATTACCTGAGATCTGTAAGTGGAAGGTATTCTTTGTCTAGTAGAAGCCTGAAGCTTGGGAGACTGTAGGTCATGATATGACCGTTGGCCACGTAGCACGCCAGGCATACGCTGTCTGCAAACACAAGATATGTACACAGTTGAAAATGAGCATTAAGTCTTCAAATTGGCAATGCCTCTTGAAATTCATAACCCCTATTTTTATGTCCAAATTGGTAGGCCTACTTATTCTAATTTTGTAATTTTCATTCAAACAGGTTCATTTAATATTATAGTACAATTTGTCTTGAGAATGTAAGAGAGAAAGAAAGATATAATTGGTGCCAATTTGAGGAGGCAAACTGATTCATTCAGATTTTTTCTCCAAGGGTCAACAAACTGAGAGGTCTACTTACTTTGCATACTGATGACATCACTGCGTACAACATACGATGATTCTGATATTTTCGTTCTGTACACACAAGTCTGGGAAGGCAATGATATCACCTGTAAAACAAAAATTCAAGGGGGGGGGGTAAAGAGTTATCTCAGAAAGTAAATGATATATACCATCTGAAATTTCATAACAGATCTTCACAGGGGGACATGTGAAAATATGGCAATCATATCTTATCATAAAAGAAATGTCGGTTTCATCTTGAAAATAAAAGATAAGGGTGCCGTTTCATAAAACTTGCTATTATAGTAACTTTTCATGGAATACTGGATTTTGATTGGCTCTTGAGCAATGTTACCATGGTAGTTACCATTGATGGCAAAGTTACTATAATAGTAAGTCTTTATGCAATGGCACCAATTACTATGTTGAGTGATTTTTTTCAACAAAAGAAATAGAGTTCGTCACATACACCATGCCAATAGCAATTTCTTACAGTTTGTTTGACTTTGTTCAAATCTTCACAACTATATTTCTCTACACTATGGATATTGCATGATACACATATTAGTTAATTGAAGAAAAAGCCAAATCAGCTTGCAGGTGTTGGCCAGTCATGCAACCTGTATGACATCACTATGATTCGCAGCCGATTGTTCATTTTCTCCAAGAGGAAGGGGTCACAACATCCTGAAATTTTAATATTACTATTCATAAGAAAATTCTGGACCTCAGTTAGGAATAATTTACACTTTCATATCTATATCCATTTTCCATGAAATCAAGTCTTAGCAAGGTTGAAAGACGTATGGTGGCCTTTTAAAGTGAAAAATGGACGTCTGACCTTAGCCTCTTTCTCTGAGCAGATCACCACGAACTGACGATCTGCTATCTCTGTAGACGACGAGGGAGACATGCGACTTCTCTGTAGTAAGGGCTCTGAAACATGACACAAAGAAAGCGATTTAGGTATACCTCTGAAACACGACGTAAAGAAAGTTATTCATTCATAAACAGTTATCAAAGTCACTGGCGATGCCAAATTAGCCCAGGAAAGCTTTGAAAGATCTCTGGTAAAAAAACCCAACAAAAATATAAAAATCGCTGTGAGAAACTGCACTTTTACAGCATCCATCCTAAAAGAGCTCACGTCAACATGAATTCATTTCTCACACCAACTCGGTAACTCTAGTGGTATTACCTATCAGTCAATATCTCAGATTTTAATTAAAAAAAACAAAAAAACACCTTCACAACGATACAACTTTAAACAGCTGCAAGGTTTTCTTCTATAGTAGAGTTATAATTAGAGGTAGGCCCACAGTGTAGAAAACAATATCTGTTTTTTGTTGTATCTTTTGCACTTAGTGCGCCTTGAGCATTTGAGTTCAAGTGGATTTGGCACCTTACAAATCTAATATATTATTATTATTATTATTTTTATCATTATTATTATGATATGTTGGAAGTATTCTAGTTAGTATATCCTTTTTTTTTTTATAACTCCTCTCAAATCTTTACACAATGGATTTAAGTAAATCACTTAATAAGTAAGTCACTTTTTTAACACTGTCTTCCCTCTGTATTTGCAAGAGTCCCTCCACACATATGACTTTTCTTTATCCCCACTTTCCTGTCTGTTTGCAATATTCCCTTGACAGAAGCCTTCCGTTTGCTTGCATGGAACTCCCACATATGACTTACTTTTATCCCTGCCTTCCCTGGTTTCTTTGTTAGGGTCCCTCCACACATCGCTTGCGGGTGGAACCTGAAGACCGTTGCAGTCTAGGAAGGCTATGTGTAGTACACAGCCTTTCAGCCTGAATACAGTACCTGAGGAATAAACAAAACGGAACATATGATTTTATTATATACATATATGTTGGAATGCACAAATGTATTTAATTTGAATATTCATCTTTTGATTATGATAAGATTATCACGATGACACTGGACGAATAAATTACAAATTACATGCAAGACTTTCATGTCACCTACATGTACCATCTGATTTTGCCTCAATTTTTCATAATTTTGGAAGATTTGGTTATTATTAGGTTGAGAACAATAATCCACAATATACCAGATACCCTTCAAGCTAACAAATCTGGGGCTTGTCTGGGAGTAGGTCTCAGGACCTCTAGCCCTTAATGCCCATGATGATGGTAATGAAGGCGATAGTTGTGAGGATGGTGATTACATGAAATATTTTTGCTACTCATGACACAGAGTATTCTCACACCTTGCATGTTCGGACAGGTTGGTTATCCAGACTATTCGCACAGCATACTGAACAATTTTGCAAACAAGATTTTAAGAAAATTTTGCAAGGTACATGTACATGTATGATCACATATGTACAAATGACTGTATACACATTAAGTAGCGTTCCGTGAAACATACTTTTGGTACAATCCAGCATCAAATGCAATTGCTGAACTTCTGTTAGTGTCCTGAAAAGGTTAAATGACACATGCTACACCAACAATTGCTCCATGGTCACTAACCTGATGAAATTCTTATCTTCAACCCTGCACCAAACACTGTACCTAACCCTAACCCTTGAAGAGAAGGTGGAGTTCTGGGAAAGGTGAACAATAATTTGAGATCTTTCTCATTATTTTTATGTCCGTTTGGAAGAACTTCACAGTAGAAATGTCCCCTGAAAAGGATTGCTCTTCAAATGCCCCCATATTCGAAATATGACAAGACAAAGACTGAAATGTTCGGGCCGAACATTCATGCCACAGGTGTTTGCAGTCCCATATACCCATTTTTGAGTGCTTTTCAGTGAGAATGGGTCAATATCTTATCATTTTGATGATTCCAAAACCTCACAGTATAAAAAATTTGTATTTATAGACATGATCAACCTTTCCCAATTGCTTTGAGACAGTTTCTTTCACAACGCGTGACTACTGACCGGGGCCCTGTTTCATAAAACTTGTCATCAATGACAAGTTGCAGTAACTGTTATAAGCTACTGAAATCCTTGCATCTGTTTGGCTGAGAGAAAATTTGTCGATAAAAATTACTGAAAAGACACTTGATGAAACACCTCCCAGAACTCACCTTTATCTTGAACTTTGAACCTAACCCCCCAAACCAATTGCAACTCTAACCCCAACCCTATATCTTTGACAAAATAAAGCTTCGAGTGAATGTTGCCGGAGCATGTATCATAAACCCTGCCCAAACGGGGTAACCTCCCTAGTCATAAGCACCGCTATTCATAAGGACCGCGTGACTAAATGAATAGCGGTTTTGTACGAATAGCGGTCCTTCTGAATAGCGAGTAAACCATAGACAAATTTCTTCGCTATTCATAAGGACATCCATTCATAAGGACCAATATTCATAACTACTCATAAGGACCGCTATTCATAGCGCGTGTTAAATGAATAGCGGTTTTCTATGAATAGCGGTTCTGATGAATAGCGAGCAGACCCGGCCCAAACAACCCCCATCATACTTACCGCTTGGTGTGACGATAACTGGTTGGGATAGTCTTTGTTCGCCAGGAGGTGGAAGGTTGACGACAATGCCCAGCACAGAACCCAGCGTAGTCCCGACCCATAGACATGGACACGTCACAGATTCTGTAATAAAGACATATGTCATGTATAAATTGGTAGAATAATCAAGAACGACTTTATAAAAAGTGGTCCTAACTCATAGGAATGAGCATGTCATAGATTCTAAATAACATGTAAAGATGAAACATCTGATCCACAGGTAACTATAAATTTGAGTGAATAATATGATATTCATACAGGGGTCCCCACCTACTGACATAACGTAACCACTGTCACAAATTCTGCAATAATGACGTAAATCCAACCCAAACACTGCATTGTTTATCATGCATTCAGCGAATGTTTTGACCAGCATGATAACTAATAATTAAAAAAAAAAACCCAAAATAAAGAAAACTTACTGGAAATCTGAAAAATACAACTCATTTGAGATTGCATGGTAGATATGCATGTGCATCTGAAACTAGCTTGAGTTCTTGGTGCTGCTTGGCTAATTACTTGGTTATCACACATTTTCTATCAAATTGCATAACATGTATCATTGTTTTGCAGTAGCGAAAATGATATTTTTGAGAATGCCTTATCTGTCAGTACCAGTACTCTCAAGATTAACCTTCAAAACCGTCATGCCTGTATATCAAAAGCAAAAAAGAGGAGAATCCTTGATGGAGTGCTCACCTTCTTTTCTTGTGTAGGACTCTGAAAATATAAGATTCTGGACTCCTTCCCTAGTCTCTTTCTCCAGGCTGGACATGCTGGAGCTTCGTGAGCGAGTGAATGAGCCTTCGCTGCGATCTGCATATGAAACACCGGGTAAAGGAGACTAAGCACACAAGATGGTATGTGTGTGTAATGTGAGTGGAAGAAATCAAACCAACTGAAGACATTTAAAAAAAAAAAGTGGTCCTCATTTAGGTCTATTCAACAAAAGACTAATAAAAAAAAAATGTCTCAGGTTTATGAGAATGAAATGGTATATTCAACTGAAAAACAACAGAACTAATTCACAATATCATACAAATGTTATCTTGCAGCAGTCAGGTCTTAAGTTTGTAAAATCTATGTACTATATCAGTCCTTCTCAGAGTCGTTATTTCAATTTCATTTTTTAAAGACAAATGTTATCTGTAGTGACTGTGAGTATGTAAGTTTGAGTTGTATCTATGTAAATGTACCAAGCCTTCCTATATATCAGTCAAATCTGTAGCTGCAGCGATAGCGTTGGATATCTCTGTTTTCCAGCTCTCATTTAGTTTGAGTGTTACGTTTTTTGTTTTTGATTTGTGTTTTGTTTTTTAGTCTTACCAAATATATGTACATTATGTGACCCTCCATTTCAAAACTAGTATTAAGTCCAACCAGTGCAAAAAGTCTTTCTGGAACACAATTTAATGACACAAATTTCATCAAAATACATGTACAATGTATATGTATGAGCAGATTCACAATATCAGAAGGCTTTGTTACAAAATCAGGTATCTTCGTTTCATGGACTGCACAAGGTGATGATTTCCAAAGAATCTGCCAAGGATTTCTTGCACACATAAAGAGTAATTTTGATCTGGTTGGTCACTTTATGACAGATATCAATGAATACAATGTTCATTACTTTATGAATGTTAAAACACAATAAAACGCATCTCACTTATGTTCATTCTATAAATTTTGAGGTATACTCAATGGAGGCATGTGACATCTTACTGATTTATATAGTTTTCTATGTTTTTTTTTCCTGATATATTTGTTAATTTACAAATGGTATTATATTTGACTCCTGAAACTTACATGTGTATCAAACTTTTATGTGAGTGGTCCACATTCATGAATTTTCATGTCAAAACTAAATTTTTGCAATTGCAAAATTTTCTAGCCATAGATTCTAGATGTCATGATATATTAAGTAAAGTTTCAAGGTCCAGAAAGTTTCTTGATTAATTACAGTATACAATTTCAAACACACTAATATAGTTAATTATTCATGGCAAAACATTCATACCTACATGTATGTGATTTCTGCAGAAATAATGGCTCAAAAATGTAAACTGTTCTTCTATGTGTGAACATATTTGAAATGCACCATCGCCAAAGTAGCAGTTCAGTTATAACATGAAAAGTGTCCCCATACGATATCTTTCACATATTTTTCATTAGATTATGAAAAAAAAAATTAATTTGATATACATGTAACTATTGAAAAACCTCTTTTTGGTATCAATGCATAATGGCATACAATAATTTTCACAAAATTATGTGCACATTCAGTAAGCAAGAAATGTTGTCTGAATGTTCTCTACGACTTCATAAATGTCTGCTCTAATTACATTAAACATCATGTTCCACTGTATTATTCATGTACAGGGTTTTCATTACACTCCTGGATAAAGAGTGGCAACATCAATTAAGTACCTTAATAGAAGGCTTTTTAAGCTCATTAAGAACAGGATTTCTTACGAGCTATTGAAATTTATCAACATTTCTTCATGAAATTGGCAACACTGGTATATTTCTTTCATTGGTACAATTTTCTATTAAAAAGTCATGTGCCTGAAAAGAAGACATATGGTTATTACCTATGTCAAAAAGTTAGAGAGAAAAAAAAAGGAAATTTTTTAAATTGAAAAATGTAAATTTGAACTTTTCAGCATGTTACCAATTTAGACATTTTAAAATGCTTATTTTCCTGCAAAGAATTCCTAATGTCAAATGCCATAGCATAGCGTGTTCAGAAACTTTTGCTCTTTCTGCCCATGCATCTGGTATATTTCAAGGTTTCTCAATCTAGAAATACTGATGCCAAACCAAAAGTGGGGGCAATTGTCTTGTGCCACTGCATGTGCTGCCCTCTTGAGGCAAGTTTATGTTTAACGTTGTTTACTGTTACCCCTTCCAGTGCTGCGGCTTGTTCACAGCCATGCCTCAATAAACGGTCAGCTAATTGTACCACTTTGCGGTTGAAGTGTTATCCTTTACCGTAGTGGTGACAGCGGTGGGATAAGAACCCACGCCATCAAAATAACTGGTGACCAAACCTTTATTTTCAACCCTGTCATTTACTTGTACTCATCAAAATAAGACACATACATTTAGATGCTGAAAAATGTGACTGAATTTCAGAATACTACTGGTATGAACATGAAAATATGTGATGTCTGCTTTTGAATATTCATATTATCTCTGAATAGAGATTGGTACATCATTCTCCAAAGTCCTAACCTAAAAAAATAGAGAACCATTTGTATTTTCACAATGAACTTCAGTGCTTTTTCCCTGTAAGGTACTTGTACCATACTTCTGTTGTGTAACTGATACATGAGTTCAATTTCTCCAAGAAATACACTGCAAGCAGCTAAAGCAAATGTCCATTTCTGATGCCCATAAAAATATGAGAAAGGGAGGATCTTTGGAAAGTAGAATTACAATACAGCATAACCATTTCAGAGTGTGCCATAGTGCTGTTGCCTAGCCTCTGTGAACAGATAAATATGTGTTGTGTTTTAAGAGTTGATGGTCTACAAATGTTTGACTATTTTGTTTTTATAACTACATTTTTGTAGAGATATGCTCGTTTGAAAGTCATGCAAAATATGAATGATACTATGCCCTTCAATGTAAACTACAGTATAGACTATGATTAAACAAAGATTGTTTCCATGCAAACATTCAATATATAGATATATATATATACATAAACATTGAACATTAAATAACATACAATTGTATATTCAACATATTATAAATATTCAACTATGCCACAGCAACTTGCTTGCTTGCCAATAAAAAAATCAGTTCTTTACTACCTAAATCTCATTAGTTTTCATGCAATGCCAATTGAGAAAAAGACAGGGAAAACGATTTATCCGTACATGTATCTACAGCTAGCCTACTGAAAAGGGATCAGTTTCCTTACAATCTAATAGAAATGTGAGAAGGGGAAGCTTTTGAAAGTATATGATGTTGAAGAAAAGAATACCTAGAGTCGTATTTCTGATCAATTCCTTTATTCACCTACAATAAATCTTGTCTACCGATCTTGATCAGAGGATTCATGCGCTTTGCATCTGATGAAAAAGCGCTTTATAAATGAACTTTATTATTAATATTATTACCATTTCAGTTAGAAAAGCTAACATAACTTATAATTTTCTTAGAAAGATGTTATCTGAAAAAAATCTATGCAAAAATGTTGACTTACAAGTTATATGAATATAATTTAATCATCATTTGATTGCTAGTAACTGGCTTATCCAATTAGCTATTCACTTTTCATGTACATCAATGAGAAGGTGAGTTATGATCATCTAAACTGATAATGAGAAACTTGGAAATAATTCTGAATAAAAAACCCCTTACGATATAAAAATTTTAAAGGAGAAAGAAATGCTTTCCAAAATGAAAATTTTGAAGGATAAAAAAACCATTCCACCTGAAAATTTCACAATAAAAACCCTTCTGGAGAGAGAGAGAGAGAGATGATAGACAGCTAAACTCACGCATTATGCTTGCCACGACAGATTCAACCAGGAGACGAAACCGAGGTACAGATGACTTTTTGTGACATGCATCAGACTGAGGGGTGGGGTCACTAGCAGGGGGATGGGAAAGGGTGGGATTGGATGAAGACAGAGAACTGGACGAAGAGGAACGGGTGGTTGAGGAAAAGGAGTTGGTGGCAGAGACCGGCTTGTGAGCGGCCTCGTTGCCACCAGTGGTAGTAGAAGTAGGGGTAGAAGGTGAGGATGTGGTGGGGGCGGGAGGGGGATGGGTAGGGGTAGACGGGCGGGAGGACGTGTCAGGGGTATCAGAGGAAGGGTCGGGATGGCTGACACCATTGGTTTTGGGAACTGAGGGGAAAGAACAAAGACGATACAATATAGAAAAATACATGACATGATAGAAACAAACACCATTCAACAGAAACAAAACATCAACATACACACATGATATCAAGGCAAATGAATGAAAGTACAATGTGATACAATGAAACAATGTCGTGATGAATGACAATTGAAGGTGAAAATGGATATTTGGTGAAAATGAGCGAGGGAAAATGGGGGAGGGGCGCAAAATAAAAGGCGGTAAAGAAAGAAAGAAACAAAAGATATATATACATGTATATATATTGGTAATAGCTTGACAATATTCACGTATACATTAATAATAAGCATCATTAGTATCAAGTTGAAAAAAAAAATTTGCAGTGATTCACAGCAAACGCAACAATAAGCTCATAACTTTGTGACACATAATTCAATATTGTGGAAAGAAAGAACAACCTTGACATTTCACAATCATTTTCACACTGCTTTGTTTTACGTAAAATCATTTAAAATCTAAGAAGAAAGCATTTTTGATAATCTGCATATTTTGTCAATATTTTTGTCTCCATGAAATCTGCAAAACTACAACTTACAATGGAAACTGCACTTTAACAAGATTTCATACTATAAAGCAACAGATTATATAAAGTTGAGTTTTAGAAATGAACTAATGACAAAAAGTTAGTTCTGGGCTTGCCTGCAGTTTACAGCTCAATTCGCAGTATCACATTTTTTTTTTTTTTTTTTTGCATCTCTTAATGTCTTATACAAGCAGTTAAACATATATATCTTAGTCATACATGACAAGAATTAACTCATTAATTAGGCCTTCAGAAGTTCCACACAATTTAGTTATTGTCACATGCAAAAGAAGGAAAGAAAGAAAGAAAGAAAGAAAGAAAGAAAGAAAGAAAGAAAGAAACTCTGGAAAGCATTAAATCTTTAATAACTGACTCAAAATGCGTGCTGGTGCATGCACTTCATTCCAAAGCATTTAATTCAATCTCTAGCCCAAAATGCAAAAGTTAGGAGACAAGCAAGCAAGCGATGGGGGGTCATTTATTACTTTTGTGAAGGATGGAAAAAAAATGATGCAGGAAAACAAAGCACATGATGCAATATTCTTCAAAATGGCAAACATGAATTAGGATGAACTGTGTTATGTTTTAATATACATGTATGAAGCCCTGTATATATACCAAAAACAGGTACAGGTAATGTAAGAATATTACGCATTTTGGAGGAAAGAGTTTTTGCTTTGATAATCATTATCCTGGCTTTAGCTGCATGCTTCCGTTTTCTGAACATACAGCATTATTAAAAGTAATAAATCCTACAGGCAGCCATTTGCTACACAACTGTATAAAAAAATTCCTTAACTATAGCGAGGTGCAAGCTTTACTTAACAATTATAACTACACACTGATACACAGTACGGTGTTATAACTAAAGGTACAAAAACGTTGGTAAATGCAAAGAATCAATTTCAAAACTTCTAGAAATATGCTGACCTCGTAGCCAAGTGTTAAACTGAGGTATTCACTTCATGTCAATTTCATAATTATTTTAATGAAAGTGTACATGCAGACTACATGAAAGTGCCATTCAGGCTAGAGGCTGACAGTATTTTAGTTTTGTTAGAAATTGTCTGATATTCTAAAATAAATGCATTATACGGCATACATATATATAAATGACCAATCTTGGTAAAAGCTTGGTTTTATTTTTGTAATGTGTGCTGGATGTGGGGAGGGGATGGCCAACAAACTAGTATGCATGATATGATTAGCTCTCTATTTTTTTTTTTTTCAATATTTTCTTTTTCTTGAATGTTGACATATCACTATATCAACTTTACTCCATACAAAAAAACAAAAACAAAACAACTTTACTCCATACAAGGATTACTGCAGTACGCATAATGTAAGTTTTGGGAGAAAATGCGGATGTTATTTTGTTTCTGATTTTTAATGTTAGTTACTTGCAATTCAATGATATCATTGTTAGCAATAATTGATGTAGTGTAGCGCCTATGATATACATGTACAACATTCCGTATATATATATTTAAAAAGGACAGCTTGTAATGCATCAGTTGTTATATTTTGCGTAAGACTTGACTACATGTTAGTGTTGCTTAGCCATATGCTAATATTTTTGTTAGAATGTTGTTATTGTAAAGCACATGGTGTCACAAGCTTTTTAATAGTTAGCGGGTAGTTTCTTCAAGTTGCGATTAGAAAATGTTAATGTTGCACGTTTTCAAAAACATATAAATGTATGTGGTATTAGTTCACAAACCGATGACCAATTCAACAAAATTAGGTCAAAAACTATCACTGAAAATTGAAGAAGTCAGTTGCAAAAGGAGATAAATACAAGAAAAAGACATGGGAACATTCTTTTGCAGTAAAAAATGAAAACAAAATACATATCATCAAATTCATGAGATTTAAAATGAGAAAATATCTGTTGACAGCTGGAAGGGCGCTAACTCATATGATGATATCATGCAGAGTTAACGCCCTACTGGCTTTCACCAAACCAATAACGATCTTAAGTGAATACACAGCTCAAAATGGAAAAGGGCAATCAACAAAATCTTGAGAAAAATTGAAAACTGCAATACATTTCTGCAAAAGAACATGTATTTCACCTACTGTCAAATCAAAATGAGTGAAAACAATCTCATTTCCTTATTCAAAATATGATTTGAAATGGTAGTAAAATGAAGTTCAAAAAGAATACAGGGGGAAAATATTTTAGGTATATATTCACTTAAGAACTAAATTTTACAAAACAGCGGATAAGGAGATTTAAAATGTAATTTATCATAATACATGTAAATTGAATAGTGCAAAATTTATCTGAAAAGGAACTTGTTGAGAAGATATTTTTGATGCCACATCCTGGTTCATATCGTCTGTATGGAGCCAGAAGGGTGCTAACTCTATACTGTAACACAGAGTTCGCGGCCTTCTGGCTCCATACAGACAATATCATCTATCACATCAAAATTGGGTTTAAAATGAGTATGAGTGCATGAGGCGTAAGTCCATCTCACTGAATTACAGTGATAGTTTACTGTTATTTCTACAGGGACCAATCTATAAATTCTACTTTCAAATTTCTGCCGAAGGGACTCCAAACGAGATGTGAAGAATTCTGTTTTCTTCCCTATTTTTCTCGATAGCATCGTCCTTGATTTCCGTGGGACCTCGGGAACCAGGACATTAACATTAACAGAATTGGCAAAGACCTAATACAGTATTTGAACATAAATTCTAAAGGCAATGAAAAAGGGTATTAACACTGACCTTAGGTTGACCTTTTTAAAGGTCTTCGAGATGTTGTTTACTGGGCAATATATATGATTTGGTAAACAATTTTTTTTTCTGATCAGTCTGATTATTTTGATGGGATGACAATGTGATAGGTTATAGACAAAGATAACATGGCATCAGAAATATTTCAAAACAGTCAACATGATACAAAAATAAAGTTCATTCAAAACATTTTTTCATGAAAAAAAAAGTGTATAAAGATAAGATACAGATCCTACGGAGAATAGACAATACAGATTTTAAATATATATATAAGATTCACAAGCAAAAAGACACAAGTATCCATAGCAGTGCAGTGCAAGCATACATACTCTACAGGGCATCGGAGGTCAAATGGGGATGGAGGTCAAAGGTTAGAGGTCAGGAGGTCAATGCCCTCTTATGCAGGACAAAGGTCATCATGCTAGCCTCATTCCCAGGCTCAGGCAAATCTTGCTGAATGAAGGAAACGATACCGGATTTCCTGAGTTTCTTGAGGGAGAAAGCCCTACGCAAGAGAACGATCCTTCGAAAAAACGTTGCTGTATAAGGGTGAGATTGACCAGAACGTGGGCGACTTGGCATTAAAGTCGACGAGAGAGGAGAAAATGTTAAATGATGGAGAGAATTTGAGAAGTAGAAGAAGACGGCCGATGTAATATCTATGGTTTTATATCCAGAAATGTGTGAATTTTCTACTGAGATGTTAATATCAACTACATGGAGCATGCAACTGAAAAAAAAAATGTTCTTTTTGATGTAAATACTAACATAGAAAATAATCAATCCCACACAGATTTTCATCTTATTATGAATATCTCTAAACCCCCCCCCAAAAAAAAAGAAAAAAAAGAAAGAAAAGAAACAATAAATAAACTGGAAAAAAATATTGCTGTCTACTTGGTAACAGTAAAGTGTTCTCGTACAGAAATCTTACAGGGAACTGGAAGTCTCTATGCTGCCCTTTTAAAATAAATACCATTAAGTTTCAAATCCATATTCACATAGAAAGTTTCTGTGACTCTATCAGAATAAACAAGTTGATTTCCATCAGAAAACCAAAATACAATCAAAATAAGATTCATTCAGTAATTACTGTTTATGGAAAGGACTTTTATCCATTTTTGCCATCTCAGCGCCCCCCCCCCCAAAAAAAAAATATTTTGTATTAACTGAAGCTAGTGGGACTATTACCTTCAAAATATTGAGGCAGGGCATTGAAACAAAATTTTAAGAAAGGTAGGATCAAATGAAAGAAAATTTGGGGTAGAGGATACATGTACTTGAATAATGGAGGTGTAGTAAAGTAACTGAAAAAGGTTTCTAAATACATTTCAAGAAAACAACTTGGGCACCAATATTGTACACAATAGAGTACATTTCATGTTTGAATAGTAGATGTAGGTACATGCATATATATATTTGTATCTAATGAGCATGATTCTTTTTTTTTTTTTCTTCTTATGGGCTGAGGAACGGGATGGGTGGATTTGTATGGGGGATGAGAATTCTAATGCAAAGCTATACATTAGTATGCAGGAAAATGGAGAGAGAAAAAAAAAAGAGAGTAAAATTAGTATGGCAGCGTAATATAGAATTTCTTAAAAATGAAAGGAGCAAAGTGTTTTTTTTTTATCTAATCTAAACTATGAAGTAAAAGACTAAAAAGTGGCAACTACTCATATTTGAGCTATTGAAGCAGATTAGTGCAGTATTAGTCAGAGGGAGTAAGGAAAAATATTTCTTAAAAAAAAAAAAAAATTAAATGAGGAAATGAAATGAACAGATTTGACGGAAACCAAGTATAAACTATACAGAGAATGATTCCTTAGAAAACACAACTCTTCCTATGGAAAGAATTACCTCTACGTCTTACAAATTCTAGAGAAGGTGCAAGTACAATGTATTCATTTCATGTAACCACTTTGATAGTATGGATAATGAATGAAGAGGGAATTTTGAAATTTAACAATGGGACACTAGTTTCAATGGTTACATCCTAATCATGTTCCAATTGTGAGACTGTGGCATATTATCTGAGGTCTATGAGCGATGTATTGGACACTGAGGTTCATCCTACTAGGAAAGAAATATAGGAATGGTTTTAGCTCTGGAACTCGCTCAGCGGAATTCATATTTTCAGAGATAAAGAAAGAGAAACCGCATATTGGATCAAAGGACCGGAAGTAAGTTTCAAACAGAAGAATTAAGGAGAAAATTTCTTCAAGGAAAGCTATCAAGAAAGGTTAACTAAAAAAAAATGTATGAACATACTGTTGTTCAGAGGCAGAAGGACATTGAATCTGTGAAAAGTACTATTAGGTAATGTCCATCTGGCATTAAGCACATGATACTGCTGTTGATTTTTTTTTTGAATTCTACAGGATTTCAACCCAGGGAAATTTATTCATTGCTGTCATCACGTTGACTAATATAAAGGGGCATTTATTCACTCTAATGCGTTCAGGCTCAGATAGCTTGAGGAAATATATGTAATCAAAGAGGAAAGGAGAATTTGGTCAGAGCATTGGGAGATATCCGAAAGTTTTCAAGCCGAAAGAATTGAATACAGTGAAACTATTAAGTAAAGCAAGGAGAATAGAAGTGCATATTGCAGAAGGTCTCAAATGCGTATCAACACAGGAAAAAAGGTTCCAAATAAATGAGAAATGAGTTTCAGTGGAGAGGAGAGAGAGAAAGATCTATGTATATACATACTTTTACCTCCTATGGAGGGTATAAAAATATTATGCCAGAACAGAAAAAGATTTTAAAATACGTTCAATCTCTATTTTAAAACATCAGACATAGACAAAGCTATGGGAAGGAAACATTTTGGCATTGTCCTTTAAACTCACAACGTATCTACAATCATATTAAACAAAAAAGACGTTTAGAATATGACAAATTCTATCCATATCAAAAGTTTAACTTACAATGCATATAGCAGGAGAACTTTATTATTGATAAAATAATTTATGATACAATTGAAATATCTTTCAGAGGTTTAAAAAGAATATAAATGTATAAGGGAGAAGCTATCAACATCAAGTCTGATCTCTGTCGGAGGTCTAGCTTTAAAAAAAGGAAGAAAGGAGGGAGGCATTTACGATATATTTTCTTCTTTTGAGAGATGTACCGTAATAAGAATATGAAAGAATGTAGGCTAGATTATATGAAAGGAATGACGCTACATGTACAACTTCTTAAGAGGTTGAAGGTGAAAAGATATAAACAGGAAAGCTTGATGATTAAAGAAAGCCTATTTTATCTATATATTATATCTATTTTAGAAGTTTGAAATGAAAAGATAAGAGAAGGGCTTTGACTTAGAAAGGCATGAACATTAATTCTAATCTGTTTAAGATGCTGAAAATTTGAAAGGAATATGAAAGGAGGAAGATTTGAAGATCGAGAAAGGCTTTCAGGAGTGATAACTACTTCAGAGGTTTAACTTCAAACGAAAGGAAGAACCCTATATGATAAAGACATGAATAATAAGTCTTCCATAGTCTAACTCGATAGGAGTATGAAAGAAGGAAAATTTGATGATCAAGAAAGGCTTTCAGGTGTGATATCTACATAGATTTCAAACATTTAACTTAAAGAGAAATGAGGAAGGTCTATGATAAAGACTTACATGTACATGTAAAAGAGGAGAAAGGTTCTTATGATGTGTTATACCTAGTTTATAATCGAACTTAAAATGAACAAATGAAACTAGGAAGGCTGAAGGATTGAGAAATGAATTGAAATGAAATTAAGAGGATAGGGAAGGGTATGTGTTAGTTTTGTTAGGCCACTAACTCAGCAATCCACCCATGCATCCCATGGTCACGTCCGAGCTACCTCCAGCACCACCTCCCATGCCTCCTCCTCCTCCAACTCCTCCTCCATCCCCATTGGGTCCTCCGGTATCCGAGACGGTGGACTGGGTCTTGGCCATCATTTTGCGACAGCCCTGGGACTTACTGCGCTGCAGCTGGGATGGGTTGTGGTTGTTGCGGGGTTTGACGCCGCCGCTGCCTCCTCGCATCGCGCTGTTCCCGGTCGGACTGATGCAGACTCCGTTCTGCAGGGAAAGTTGGAGAGAATGAGAGAAAGAGGGAAGGAAGGAAGGAGGGAGGGAAGGAAGGAAGGAGGGAGGGAGGGACAGAGGGATCGAGCGATGGACGAAGAGTGAGGGGGAGGGAGAGATAGAGAGGGAGAAATAGATGAAAAAAAGAGAGACAAAAGGAGAGAAATAGAGAGAAGGGGAAAGAGAGAAAGGAAGGTAGTGACAGAAAATAGGCAAATTGAGAAGAAATGAATGTAGAAAAGAGAATCAAAAGATGAATGCTCAATTTGCCAACAGCCACATTTCTCGTATGAAAAGAAACATCACTCTACATGAAGGTTATAGTCGTAAAAATTTTACTTCTAAGGAAAGTAATCATTCAAGTTTTGCAATATTTTCTAAAATCAAAGATGGGATCTGACATAAGGCTTGAAGGTGTATAAGCCCATTACTTATGGGAACCGGACAGCTCCTGTATTAAGCCTATTGATTATGAAATAACTTAGTAGTCAAACATCAATTCTTGGAGTGACTCAAGTTTAATTCCTTAAAATTTCTGCAATTTCCATTTAAACAAGTGAATGAGTAAATTACGCAATGCGTAATAAATGTCCCCGCCGGAAGTGCAGATCTGTGGAAATTAACTAGCCTGAACCTTAAAACTTCAGTGAAAAACTTTAGTGAATAGTGAAAATAATAATGTTACTGCATGCAAAAGAAGAGAATACCAACAATGCATGTATACAACTGAAATATAAAACATGAAAACATTATGAACTTTCAGCCATTTTGAATAAATTTGCATAAATTTGCATGAATAATGAATTTCAAAATTCTGTGTAGAAGTTTGGAAGCCCCCACCCAGCCCTATCAGATAAAACAATCGGAATCAAAATCCTATGTGAAATAGAGGAGAAGTAGCATTTTTCGTCAATTTTGAATAAATTTGCATAAATTTGCATAATTAATGAATTTCAAAATTCTGTGTAGAAGTTTGGAAGCCCCCACCCAGCCCTATCAGTTAAAACAATCGGAATCAAAATCCGATGTGAAATAGAGGAGAAGTAGCATTTTTCGTCAATTTTGAATAAATTTGCATAAATTTGCATAATTAATGAATTTCAAAATTCTGTGTAGAAGTTTGGAAGCCCCCACCCTGCCCTATCAAATAAAACAATCGGAATCAAAATCCGATGTGAAATAGAGGAGAAGTAGCATTTTTTTGTCAATTTTGAATAAATTTGCATAAATTTGCATAATTAATGAATTTCAAAATTCTGTGTAGAAGTTTGGAAGCCCCCACCCAGCCCTATCAGATAAAACAATCGGAATCAAAATCCGATGTGAAATAGAGGAGAAGTAGCATTTTTCGTCGATTTTGAATAAATTTGCATAAATTTGCATAATTAATGAATTTCAAAATTCTGTGTAGAAGTTTGGTAGCCCCCACCCAGCCCTATCAGATAAAACAATCGGAATCAAAATCGGCCAAGAAATGACGGAGAAGTAGCATTTTCTAACATTTGAGCACACACGGACAGACGGACGGACGGACGGACGGACGGACACACACACACACGCACACACGTACGGAGCCCGTTTCATAGTCCCCTCGCGAACTTCGTTCGGCGGGGACAATTACAGAAGAAACATCCTTATAAAGAGGAATGTCTGTGGATATCTTTCAGTGACTCACCGACTCTCCACCGATACTGGAACCAACCGGTGACCGACACCTCTCCTGGTCGGACATGTACTGTTCTACGATGTCTCCCAGGCCCTGTGGCTGTGATTTGTTCTTCTTTGGGGATCGTGGGGTGCGCTGGTAAGGGTCAGCTGAGCCGTACAGGTCGGGCGTGCCCATGTTGAGTAGGCAGGTCCGCTGTAGGTAGTCGACAATTGCCAGCCCGTTTATGGTGCCAAAGGCCAGTCTGGGAGGACAGAAATAACAGAGACTTCCAAGAAATCCACTATAGGGCAATGTTGATAGCCTAGAGCATCACCTGTGAAATCATCTCCTCTATAATCCGAACTGAAAGAACACTTACTATTTGTTTCCTTTGAAGGGTTTTATACTGAAGGAAACTGTACAAAAAACCAACTGCCTACAAGGACTACCATTCTTGTCTTCCTTTATAGCGGTCTTCATACAGGTTTCACCGTACGACAGTTAGAATTGTACACCAAGGTGTTTGAATGTGTGATCCTGCATTAGCTCCAACGACATTCATTTCATCAAATTTAAGGTAAGGTTTAGAGTTGCAATTAGGTTTTACTGTAGGTTATGGGTTTGGGTCAGGATTAGGTTTTGGTGTTTGGTCCAGGGCTGAAGTTAATAATTTGGTCAATATATGAATTTGACCACGGAGCAATTAGAACATGTTTTGTAAAACCGTTTGAATGTTATACTCACAGGCCATAGGCTGAGCTGATCTCCACACAAGTGATGGTGGGAGGGGGTTCCCCATCCACCCACAGCAGCTGCACACACAGGGAGGGTTGGAACCCCATCCCCCGCTTGTGCGCCCCACTCTTCACCCTGAGGTTGGGCACGTTGTCCCTCAGCCCGTCCCCACCCGTCTGGTGGGGGTGCTGCTGCTGGTGATGCTGATGCTGGTGGTGATGATGTGGGTGGTTGATGGGGCTGGGCGTGGGCGTGGAGGACGTCTGCTGGATGGGCGTAGAGGGCAGTGTTGCGGAGGCCACGCTGCTTGCGCTGACAGTGCTGGTGTTGCGCTTGAGAGGTGCAGGTTGGATCGGCATCGGGGGCATTTCCGTCTCTGGCGTCTCTGGCTCTTCGGCCTCATACACTATTGAGATCTCTAGTGTCTGTGATGTTAAGATAAACAATAATCAAGTTTATCTGGATGCTTAAAAAAAAGTAAGTTACAGCAGACTCTTATTACTTATCTTATCGTCTGCTGAGAGCTAAAAGGACATTAACCTTAATTTGGTCAAGTTAATGCCCTTCTGGCTCTTAAAGGTATATGGTAGACAGTTTCCATGAGCACCAGACTAGGTGGAAAGCACTGGAAATATTAACGGGTGTACAAGTCTGGCATGCAGCAAATCCGTAGTCCAGTCAAGAAATACCCTCTTGTCTCTTGGAAAGTCCTCGAGTGAGAGAAATGTAAGATAATAACTTTACCATATGGAGCGATGGGTGGAAAATGCACAGCATTATATACACAGCCTTTTAGTCATAAAACTGCAGTCCACTCTGGGCAATTGACAACACCTGTTATTGGGTGAACACCCGAATGGTTTTGTCAAATTCCCCATGAGAGCACACTACTATGGGTTTTTAATAGAAGATACCCTTTCCAATCATCTTGAAATTTCATGCATATACAATAAAGTAAACAAAACTTGTATATTTCAAAATTTGGCATCTCTAATGAACCAATTCATGTAACTGAATCCTTAAAACCTATCACTGTATCTTTCTCTTTTTTCCCCCTGTAAATCTTCCTTCTTCTATTTCTCTATCTCATCTCTTTCGATACATCTCTCTCTCTATCTTTTTCCCCCTCTGTTTTCCTTCTCTGTCTCACTTCTCCCTTTATCTCTCTCTCTCCCTAAGTCTCGTTCTCTACTGACCGGTAGTTCTGTGGATGCTTCCATCTTGCTGAAGCGGTAGAGAAGTAGATGACCACTAGCCCCGGCCACGCATAGCATCCTGCTCTCTGAGCAGAGCTTGACCAGTTGGATGGCGAAAGGGTCATCGTCGCCGTCTAGCGTCTTGGCCTGTTTGGCTTTCTCAAAGACCTTGGCCGTCTTCAGCTTGTAGAGAACTTGAAGCATGACTGCATGACACGAGATGAAAGATGAAAGAGTTCCACATTAATATTAAAATCAACAATAATACAGGTAAATCTGTATATTTATAAAGAAAACTCAAGGCAGGCAAGAAATGGAGTTTTCATAAGTAGGTGGTCTTTATGGGCAGGTCACTCTACTGCATGTTTCAATGAGAAACAATGTTCAAGGGATACAAAATCTGTGGTCTTTATAGACAGGTGATCGCCAAAGCATGTTCCACTATATTATCACGAGTAATCACATGTAAATGTATTTCTAAATTGATTTTGATTCTCTACCATTGCAATCCATAAAAAAAAAAGAAATTTCATGAAGTCATCAAAAAAACCTAAAATCATAGAATCATTTATTCAGTCTGTATTTGGAAAATAAGCAGTTTAGCATAGTGCAGTTTACTTCACAGTTTTGAACTTCCATACATTGATTATGTATACCTTGTAAAATGTAAAATAGATGTTACAGTTGTGTGTGACTAATCAAATGAAAAAAAGAATCAATATTTCGTTTTGGAAGGGAAAAAACAATGAGGTTATTTACCTTGTGATGCATCCCAAAATTTGATTGAGCCATCGGCATGCCTGGGGAGGGAGGAAAACAAAATACATATGAAACAGAATGTATCAAATACTAGTACAATGAATGTACATTTACTTTAGCTGAATTTTTCTATCTCTGAAATAAAACTCGATTTCATCCATATTTGTAAGAACGTCAACATGATTTTTATCACCCAGCATCACAAACGAGATTGCCATCATTACTACAGTTTACTATGATCACTACTTACTACCATTACCACTGTCAACATAATTACCATCACCACCATTGCCATTCTCCTCGTAATGCCATCATCTGTACCATCATCACCACCATCACTATTACCATCATTATTGTCATTTCCACTTGCTACTCATCAATATTACCATTGCTTTTACCACCACTACCAATACCATTACCATCACCACATCATTATCACTACCACCACCACCATCATCACCACACCACCATCATTACTGGTTACTATAATCACCAACATCACCACCACTACCACAAAAACAACTTACCTGCACCACCACAATTACCACTACCACCACCACCATTATCACTAGTTACCATAATCACCAACATCACCACCACTACCACAAAAACAACTTACCTGCACCACCACAATTACCACTACCACCACCACCATTATCACTAGTTACCATAATCACCAACATCACCACCACTACCACAAAAACAACTTACCTGCACCACCACAATTACCACTACCACAACCACCACCACCATCACCACCACCACCACCATTATCACTGGTTACCATAATCACCAACATCACCAACACTACCACAAAAACAACTTACCTCCACCACCACAATTACCACAATTACCACAATTACCACAATTACCACTACCACCACCACCACCACCACCACCACCACCATTATCACTAGTTACCATAATCACCAACATCACCACCACTACCACAAAAACAACTCACCTCCACCACCACAATTACCATCATAATCAATACTATCACCACAATCGCCACCACCACCACCACCACCACCATTACAACCTCCACTCTTGATACATACCCTGTGATGATGATTTCTTGATCACTGCTTCCACCAGATCCCCACTCTCCTCCTTTCACTGGCCAATTCTATTGGATAAAGAAAAAGAAACCGTTACAAATGAAACAAGTGAATATCTCACCTTATTTACTTGCAACCAAAAGGTTTCATATCAATACAGCACATCTCTCATATCCTGAATGCATAGCACAACTAACTTTACTCAAGATATCATTTCACTGTTGTCCTTTTTGTCTCAATTATTATGCACTTAAAAATATCTATCAAAAGTATAGTATTGTTACATTCCGCAAAGACTACATCTACATGTAGGGCTTAAACACTTAAAGACATCTTTCCAAGGATTTATCATCGGTGTGTCATAATTGTCTCCATAATCCTCACGAAAAACCCATAATACATGCACCTTTAATCAATGATGGATGTGCAATGTACATATAGACAAACATTTCAATAAGTCTACAATAGTCAATTTGTACGTAGATCTGTCAATTAACATTTCAGTTCTATTTATGTACTGTTATACAGCGGGGGGAAAAAACATGAAAGAAGAATTTAGCTACTTGTTCTAAAACTACCTACACATTTGATTAGAGAGTATATTATGTTTTCCAATCGATAAATAAAGTGTAAGGATTTGGACAACATGATGGAAATTTGAATACTTATATTATGGCTTATACATTAATATATATCTATAAAAAACAACAACAAAACATATTGCATGCTATTTTTATTAACCATACATTTTCAAACATGTCTGTGCAAAGGCTGGTAAAAATGAAATGTCTGTCAGCCCAGCAAAACCACATACTGGTCATGGCATTTCAGAGTACAGCACATTTGAGAAAACACACATCCATTATGACATCATGATTATCATATCTAAGTTGGCACTCTCCAAAATAGAAGCCAAAAACCCCCAGTGCATGAAGGTGCTGACAGGGAAATGTCACGATATTGGGAACATTCTCTGGATTATTGATTAGAAAAGAGTGCACTCAGACACCTTGAGATGGATGAAGCGTGGGGGTAAAAGAGAGAGATGGGGAGGGAGAGAAGTGGAAGGGAGGGAAGGAAGAGGAGGGGAAAGAGGGTACACTAGGGAGGGGGTGGGGAAGGAGGAAGAGAGGGGGACTAAGAAAGAAGCAAGGAAGGGAGCAAGGAAGAAAGGGAGGGAGAGAGGGAGGAAGAGAAAAAAAGAGGGAGAGGGGAAGAAAGAAAGGGAGGGAGGGAGGGAGGAAGAGAGGGAGGGAGGGAGGGAGGGAGACAGGGAGGGAAGGAGAAAGAAATGGAGGGAGAAAGAAAGGGAGGGAGAAAGAAAGGGAGGGAGGGAGGGAGGGAGGGAGGGAGGAAGGGAGGGAGGGAGGGAGGGAGGGAGGAAGGGAGGGAGAAAGAAAAAGAGAGGGAGGGAGAAAGGGAAGGAGACAGGGAGGGAAGGAGAAAGAAATGGAGGGAGAAAGAAAGGGAGGGAGAAAGAAAGGGAGGGAGGGAGGGAGGGAGGAAGGGAGGGAGGGAGGGAGGGAGGGAGGGAGGAAGGGAGGGAGAAAGAAAAAGAGAGGGAGGGAGAAAGGGAAGGAGACAGGGAGGGAAGGAGAAAGAAATGGAGGGAGAAAGAAAGGGAGGGAGGGAGGGAGGAAGGGAGGGAGGGAGGGAGGGAGGGAGGAAGGGAGGGAGAAAGAAAAAGAGGGAGGGAGAAAGGGAAGGAGACAGGGAGGGAAGGAGAAAGAAATGAAGGGAGAAAGAAAGGGAGGGAGAAAGAAAGGGAGGGAGGGAGGGAGGGAGGGAGGGAGAAAGGGAAGGAGACAGGGAGGGAAGGAGAAAGAAATGGAGGGAGGGAGAAAGAAAGGGAGGGACAAAAGAGAGGGAGGGAGGGAGAGAGGGAGAGAGGGAGGGAGAAAGAAAAAGAGGGAGGGAGAAAGGGAAGGAGACAGGGAGGGAAGGAGAAAGAAATGAAGGGAGAAAGAAAGGGAGGGAGAAAGAAAGGGAGGGAGGGAGGGAGGAAAGGAGGGAGGGAGGAAAGGAGGGAGGGAGGAAGGGAGGAAGGAAGAGAAAAAGGGATGGAGGGAGGGATAAAGGGAGGGAGAGTGGGAGAAAGGGAGAGAGGGAGGAAAGGAGGGAAAGGGGGAGAGAGAGAGAGAGAGGGGATGGGGTGGGATAAAGAGAACGACCTCAGGTGTAAAAATTAAAAGTATTCATACATGGAAATGAAAAGGATATCCATAGAAGCAAAGACAGGCTATGTTTGTACAAAGAAACAAGAGACCAGAATACAAATAGAGAAAGAAAAAGTGTGATTAGAAGGGGGGAAAAAAAACAGAGGAAGAGAAATAGAGAATAAGAGACAATTAAAGAGCTAAATCAACTTTGATAAATGTATAATAAAGCAAATTAATACTACAGAGAACTTCAATACACCAAATCACTAATAAATCATAGAGATTCGACTAGTATACAAAACACAGAAAAGAAAAGGAATCCAACAATGCTGACAGATACAGTCTGTCAATCTCAATACATTGGATTCCATGCAGCTGGCATCGGTAGTATCGCTCTTATTCAAGGTGACAATTCTAACACCCCAACGTGTCACCTTTGTCTCTTTGGAGGGATATGTAGGGCTCACCTACTAAAATTCTACTCACACAAGCTCATATGAGGTTACTTACAAAAGGAAACAATGTCATTTTTGACACTTTGGAGTAAACTACTGTCTGCATGACTTTGACATGTGTGTGGTAGCTTAGGTAGCTTAGCAAAACGCAATGCCGCATAAAGACGCGGGAAAGACGCAAAGAGGAAAATTGCTAGTTTTTCCTGTGCTTCTGAAATGAGAATTAGACATATCTGAATAAAAGTTATATTATTTTGCTTAAAAGTGTTCAAAGAGATGAATATGAATTCTACATCCTAATATTTTGGTTCTGCCTCTATAGAATTAAATTTTAATTTTGAATAATTTTGCCATATGCGTCTTTCCCAGGTTTTTACATGCCACGAAGTTTCGCTAAGTCACCTTAACATTATGTTTTGAAGTTTATTTTGAGGTTCATGCACTGAATTTTGCAAATATCATATAACCGAAAAGTATGTAATTCTGATCCGGTATGAATTCTCCCATTGGATTACAAAAAAATCCAATGCATTAATCATTATTCTTTTAAAGTGTTTTATCTTGTTAAAAATACATTGGTCTCCATCAAATTTCAAATCAAATTAGTCAATTCTGGAGGTCTTCAAATAGCCTACAGGTTTTACTGTATATGGCAATGTTTCAAGTTAAAAACAGTAAATAATTTAAGAATAATGAATCTATATTCCAATCACAAAATGACATGTTCAAAACACTTGCATATTTTATGAAGCTTGACGGATGACTTTCACTGCACAAGGAATCTTAAGTTCTCATCTAAACACACACAGGATAACACACATGTAGGCCATTTGAATGATTCACGAAATGTGACCAATGACATACATCCTTTCATCATACAGAGAGTCACAAATTCTCATCTCAACACATGAGTTAACATAGGCCATTGGCATGACTGTTTAAATGAGACAATTGATATACAACCTTTTTACACACAGAGTCATATAAAGTTCTTTTCTAAACACATTCTAAACACATGAGTTCAGACAACCTTTTATGATGAACATCCCTTTTTGGGTGTGAGGTGGAAATCTATTTTTGGGAGGCAGCCGGGTCAATCAATAATACAAAGGTCTCTGGTTCCTCTTTTTACGGGGATCACAAGGGACACATGCCACCCCTCCCTTGCAAAACAAATGCTGGCATGTCATATACTTTCATAACGGAAAGAATGTGCACATAATTGTTTTTCTGTGCAACGTGCAATAATTCTATACCAAAAATGTACCTGAAAAATGTAAAAACTTTTTTTTTCCCCCTCGCTGTTTAGAGATTTCTCTGACCTTTGCCCTCCCCCTTCAAGAGTTTCCTGGATTCGCCACTGTGTTGCTATGGTACCTGAGTTAACTAATAAATCTACATACTGTGAGGTAGAGAAAAAGTGCAAACCACAGTGCTGAGGGGGTTTTAATCATGGATCACATGTCCAGACGTAGTCAGAGCATTACAGGAACTCTGCTAAGGATGTTACTCATACGCTAGGCATGACTCGGGGACACTCAATAGCCGCTAAAGAACTTTAGAATTATGGCCTAGAGTGTGGTGTGTGTGTGGGAATGACAGTCTAGAAGAATGATAGCTGACATGAGGGACAGTCTCCAGCTGGTATATATACCAGTTATCAAGAGAAGAAGAAGAAGAAGAAGGAGAATGTTAGGGGAGAGGAAGGTGGAGAAGAGTAAGAGGGAGACAGGAGAAGAAAACAGAAAAAGGATAAAAAAAGAAGAAAAGAGTGAAGGAGGAAAGGAAGGAGAAGGAGTAGAGGAGAATAGGTAGCCTAAAAGGATAGTAAGAAGAGTGGCAAACAATGAGAAGCAAGAGGAAAGGAGGAGTAAAGGGAAGAAGTGGGGAGGAAGAAAAGGGGGGAGGAGGGGGAGGGGGAGGGGGCAATATAGGAAGATGAAGAGAAGGAGGAATAGGAGGAGGAGGAGGGGGAGAAAGAGGAGGGGAGGGGGAGAAAGAGGAGGGGAGGGGGAGAGAAAGAGGAGGAAGAGAAAGAGGAGGGGGAGGGGAGAAAGAAGAGGGGGAGGGGGAAGGGGCAAAATAGGAAGATGAAGAGTAGAAGGAGGAATAGGAGGAGGAATGGAAGGAGGAGGAGGAGGAGGAAGAGGAGGGGGAGGAAGAGGAGGAAGAGGAGGAAGAGGAGGGGAGGAAGAGGAGGAAGAGGAGGGGGAGGAAGAGGAGGGGGAAGAGGAGGGGGAGGAATGGAAGGAGGAGGTGGAGGAAGAGGAGGGGGAGGGGGAAGAGGGGGAAGAGGAGAGGGAGGAAGAGGGGGAGGGGGAAGGGGCAAAATAGGAAGATGAAGAGAAGAAGGAGGAATAGGAGGAGGAATGGAAGGAGGAGGAAGGGGAAGAAGAGGAAGAGGAGGGGATGAGGGATAGAAAGAAGAGCAGGATGGGGAGAAAGAGGAGGAAAGAGATACTGATGAGGAGGGGAAGAAGAGAACCTGAGAGATGGAAAATCTAGTGGTTGACGATGAGGAACACAAAACAAAAAGTGAGGGAGAGAGAAAGAAAGAAAAGAGGGAGGGGAAGGAGATGGAAAAGGAGGAGGAGGAGTTGGTTGGTAGCTTTCTTACCCTCTTACTGTAGGCTGTCTTCTTCCTGTTGAGGCCATTTGCTCCAGTTGAGTAGAGAGCAGGTATAAGATCTGACGGGCAGTCTGCATAGTACTGTACACATGTTATGGGAGATTCATGAAGATCCATGGGATATGGGTTCTCAAAGCAGGGATACCTGCAAGAAAATAACAAGAAAATGAGAAGAAAATAACAAGACAATCATGTAGAAATTACCTTTACGATGACAGAAATGTATTCCATGACAAAAGAATAATTAGTTTCATCATTTCCAAGCCTACACACAACATCCTTTGCGCCATTCTACAATATTAATCTTGAAAACATCATCATATAAAAAATCATGATTAGCAAAAAGAGTGTACAGACTACAACATCGTATAAAGAAACAGGTTTTCGGGAAGTCAGCTGAAACCATATGTTTTGTATCATGTTACATCAAGGACAACGACGGAGCATATGATATTACAGCTGACTGGTCACATCAATGCGCTCACAAGGTAACCCCCTCCCAGTTACATGTATATGATTCTCATACAATACGATGTTCAGACTACAAGGAGATGCTCATTCTTCATTGACTTTTCGTTCGAGACAATGCTCAAACATGCGTTTCGCTATATAACATTTTGTTATACGACGTTTCTTTATACAATGTTCTGACTGTGAAAATTCAATTACTTATCGTATACATGTAGCTATACGATTCTCATAATATAGTCATATGATGAATTTAGGCAGTCTGGACAAGGGGTTAGTGAAAGAGAGAGAGAGAGAGAGAGAGAGAGAGAGAGAGAGAGAGAGAGAGAGAGAGAGAGAGAGAGAGAGAGAGAGAGAGAGAGAGAGGAAGATGCATAGAATTTGACGGTACATAGATCAGCCCAGACCCATCCTGATATTCTATACAACACAAGGAGACGAACTGCCTAAAGGTCAGTGTCCACTTACCCTGGTGACAAAAGGTCAACGACCACTAGATCGCTCTCCAGCAGGACTACCACAGCATAGGGTTCTTGTGGATCTACGAAGAGAGAGGGAGATAGAGAAGATGAATGGACATATTTAAAGCCAGCATGACCTTTGACGGTCACATCTCATTTACTAAACCAATCCTACTCAGGTCAATACTAACGATATTGATTGCCTAATGCATTTGCACGATGAGAGAGGAATGCCTGAATGAGCGCACTTACTCAGCTATGAAAAAAAAAAAATACTACTGTCTGTATCCATTTCACCTGCAATTTAGTTATTTGCTACACGCTGCATCTTTTTTGTTGTTGGGTTTTTTGTATCACGCATATGTATACACTATAAATGGTCATAAAATGAACATTGCAATTTCTATCATGATATTTATATTCTCTTCTACAATAATGATAACGGTTTTGACAATAATAACAACAACACCAATAATGAAAATAATATTTAGTTGGATTTATAAAGCACTGTTTCCTGAGGATACAAATATTATGGTTAATAATACTGCAAAGGCCATCTGATATGATTTGATAAGGTTTATAATAAAGTCATGGTAGCCTAAAGGCTGAATTGACATTTTTGTTTACATTCAATTTAAAATAAAAAAAACGTAATTTATTAAATGTGAATATACATTCTATTAACCATGGAAGTAATATGAAAGATTGAAATTTTAATGATGAACATTTTTAAAGCAATAACTAATCAGTGCGAATATTGTAGACGAGGGTTATCACATACATGTACCATATACAGTAAAATCTGCTTTAGCGACGACCTGTATAGAAAGACCACCAATAAAGATCACATTTCTTGTTTCACCTGAACTGTTTTTCTCATTAAAAGATGTAATATAGTAACCTATACATAAAGACCACCTGCTATAAAGACCACATTCCTTGTCTGCATCGAGTGGTCTTTATACACAGGTTTCACCATCATTAATGTGTGATGTATACTTACTACTTGGCCATGGATTCTCACAGAGAGTGAGGAAGTCTACGACGGGATGTTCCATTTCTAGTACGGTGGTGGTCTTGCCTTGCATAATGGTGATGCTGGGAGTTTGGGTGGCTTTCTCGTACGTTAGTCCACCCGAGAAGAGAATGTAGGGGTCCCTATTAAACATGATGTTAGAAGGGGAAGATGAATAAAAACTTCTTTAGAATGGGTCAAGCAATCCCTGCAATCTGATTGGTTAAGAGCTAGTGGGCACTGCTGAAATTATTTTTACTGGATGCATAAATTAAGCCACACTATGCACTATCGATATCAATCATGTGGAGTGCGAGAGAGCCGCGATATTTGACTGTTTACAGATGGAGAATTGCAAGAATTGACAAAATTCAGATGTTAATGATAGGTGACTTTGGATTCAGATGGTAAGCCTAATAAAATCTGATTTTAGGTCTACCTGTTTTAAAAAAAAACATGGCCAAAGTTACCTTGCGCAAACAATTCCTACCAATGCACTCAAACCTGCTCATCATTTGTATACCAAAATATCATCCACCCCAGAACAGATGGTAGGGGTCCCTACAAATGATGTTAGAGCCAAAAATTTCTAAAACATTGTCCCCCAAAGAACAAGAGGTATATGTATTAGTTTCTTAGGAGAAAATTCCTTCAACTTAAATGTTCCTAAGAGTAAGTGTAAGGCCACCATATCTTCCCCAAACAAGATAAATGTATATATGAGATCTCAAACAAGCTACAACACATCCTGCACATACAAGTACATGCAAAAATAAAGATTTACCATCTTCCCTGAAATCTAAGGCAGAGATAACTGTATTTCAAACAGATTAAATGGATTAGGCTTGTCCCAATATAATACAAAATTTATATTTGATTGAGAAAATAAATATGGATAAAAATAATTTATTTCCTCCCAAGCAGCATTTGATTCTAATGGTATCTGTAAACATGCCCCCAAAGTTGAACTACAGAGGCCCTCCTTCCCCTAAAAACATTAGTGTTGAGCCCTGCTGCCATATTTTCACATAAGTGCTTGTAATGAAATCAATTCCAGTACGTTCATGTATCCCAAAACAAGGTGAATATAAATGCCAGGATGAGCAGGAACAAACATTGGGAAAGTGTTTCAACATAATTTTTATAATCTCCAGGAATTACAGACCAATCTCAGTCTTTTGTTTATCAGATCATGTATATCAAGAATAAAGGAAATGAAAAGGGTCTGCATCATTGGTGGACAATAGATTATGTCAAAACACTTCTCTTTAATTTGTATGCCCATTCACTTCACTTTACAGTACCACTTTATGAAAGAGTGGTTAAGCCTGATCAGTTAAGAGTAGGCATTTTGTCCGTCTGTGACAATGAATATTTTATGGATTATAATTTTAGTAGGCAGCCATGGCAACCAAATTCTATCAAATTTCAACTTCTTCAGCGATACCCGTCACAATGAAACATAAAATAGCTCTCTTCAATTCAATACTGATTTTCTACAGGCCTTCAAACTTTCAAAATTTGTCAAATGTCCATCCGTGACTAACCGATCAGGCTCGGTTTCGTATCCCACTGCTGCCACCACATTAAAGAAATGACTACCATTCAGAGTATTAGAGAGTTCATGAACCATTTATTAGGTTATATGGTCACAAAGAAGTGCTCGCCAAAAGGGGCAAAGGTAATACAACTCTGGATAAGCATAACATTAAAACAATGCCTCAAAGAGGGCAGCATAATACCATGGCATTGTAATAAGATTATCATAATATGAATGTATACATGTAAATGCATGTTTTAGTATATGTACATGTATGTAGGTGATAGCTACATATTTCAGACATGGGACATAACATTCATATGTAATGTATTAAAAGTTACAAGCAGAATGATGATAGATATAATTGGATGATGAAAACACAAGGCTCGGATGGGCGAATTCAGGTATGAATAAAGAAATGAAATTGGAATATACGAATGAAACATGGGGGTGAAAGAATAAAAGACAGTGGAGAAACTCACGACTGGAACAGACCGAAACTACACACAACAAGAAAGAAGAAAATGAAGAATAAAATATCAAGAAGAATTCCACATGAAGTACATGGCATGTATTACCCATCCCCTTTACTCTCATGACTACTCAAATCGTTTGAAACAAAAAGCATGCATTTTATGTCAACTTTGACAATGCAGTGTTTGGACTGCAATGGAAGTATTTCTTAAGAAACTATACTGACTGAATGAATGCATATTCTTTCCCAGGACAAAGTAACTCTACATGTTTTCTATATATATATATATATATATATATATATATATATATAGCATGTATATTACATCATGCTTGTCCAACCACAGCCTTAGTGCACTTGCCAAAACACCAATTTCTAAACCCCAATTTTCCAAAAGAATGCAATTATTTTGCGATTGCAGTACATGTAGTAGTAATAATTATATGCTTGCTAATGTCATATTTCATTTAATTCATTCCTTTTTGCTCCTTCACCTAAGAAAATAGATATTGTTTACTCCAAGAGATTACAAGGTATTTTACCATTTAAATATCCCATAGTGCAAGCAGAAATGCATAATAGTGAAAATCATTGATGAGTACAAGTGCATGTATCCCTAGTACACAGGTCCACATGATGGTGGAGTAATATGTATATTTGAATATAAATAACTGAACGTTGGAAAGATTGTTCAAGTGACAGACACAGTGCATAAAGCGTGTTTGGGATCATGATAAGGGCGGGTACAAGTTGGACAATGCTGGACATCGATATTTAACCCTTTCAAGACAATTGGCCACATTTTGTCGTTTTGCTCAATATCTTTTGATACAGAGTTCTAAAAAATATACCAGATGCATGGGTAGAATGAGCAAACATTTCTGCACAAACTATGTCCATTTTCGTTGCATGACCCTATTGCGTTTGATGCCAGGAATTTTTAAAAAAAGAATAAGCTTTAAAAAACTTAAATTGGCAAAACATTGAGAGGTTCAAATCATTGTTTTTTTAGTCAAAATTGGCCATTTTTAAAAACTTTTCGACAAAGACATGTTTTCAAAGACATTACATCTATTAGAATAATGTAGCACTGAAAGAAAAATATTACTGTTGCCAATTTGAAGAACAAAATGTGATCAGTTTAGCTCTTAAATAATTCCTGTTTTGAAAGGGTCAAAAAAGCAATCAAGACAAAGAAGTAAAATGATGAGAAAAAAGAAAAGCAGAACGATCCGTCCAACTTACCCGCTTTTGACGGATGCCCATTCTACTTTGGGTACAGGGGCACAGGGCTCCGGCTTTAATCCTTTGGCAGGTACTTTGGCTGCACCAAAGAGAACAATCGACAAAGATTTATTAGCGTAAATTTTCAAGAACACTAAAAAGGCTTCCATATTTGTATCATGTTACAAATACATGTAATGATAATAATAATACAACTGATAGCTGCATTTATATTGTGCAGAGGTCCATCCAATGGGATACTGAAGGTGCTGAAAGTATCAATTACCGATTTACTGCACTTGGGTTGAGAGTGGCAACATAGATTAATGTCTCTGCAAAAGGATATCAGTGCTGTGGCTAGAACTTGAACCGATAATCAATTAATCCAAGGTCAAGCTAGACCACGACACCTCTACCCAAACATTATAAATATCATCATAACTTCAGGAGTATTTCAGAGAACTTTCATGCAGTTTCCACTACCAATCTTACCGTGAGGAGAGATGATGTTGGCGGGTTTGTTGCAGTTCTTGACGTTCCATATCGTCAGCGTGCCGTCCATGTGACTGCAGACAAACTGCTTTCCCTCGTAGTGCCATGCGATGCTACGGACGGGCTGGCTGCAGTTATACCGGTACTCCGCCGTTCTCGTCTTCAGGTCCCATAACACCACCGCACCCGTCTCAAAACCTATTAGTAACTGGATAGTCAAAGGAGACGATGCAAAATTAATGATAACATTCTGTTCATGCATAGCACCTATCACTTTCTATGCACTTCCAAATATCTGGGAATTATCACCTGGTTATAGCCCCTGCTGTCATGGAGGCACTGCGGTATTCACGCAATCTCACCTAGGTCGAGGGTGGCAAATGTAGATTAATGTCTTGCCAAAGTCCAGTAACCTATCCACTAGAGTAAACGAAAGTTTCATACAACTTCTTCAGCAAAAGTCAGGGATATTTCTATTCATCCTACATGTATGGATGCAACTGGTCATTCCTCCCATTGGTCTTATTTGGTCTTATATCTTATAATTGGTCCTACATCCAACTGGTCCTACTTGTGATATGTTTCAAACAGTTAGTCCCATTGGTCAACTGTCCCATTATGGTTATGGTTGTGGAAAAAAAAAGCTATTTAAGAAACAACGCTTTTCAAACCTCTCTGTAAGTATGAGTTTTGTGCAAATTTTGAGAGAGATTCAGCGCAAGATGTCCGCACAGTAAGATGTATCATGAGTTGGTTTTCGAAGGTGAAAAATATCAAAGCTTCATGATGACCTGAATTTGGATGGAAAGGAAATTTGACCCTTAGGCCAAAATTTCACTTTTCCTTTCTGCCTTACCTTATTTCCATCTACTGGGTTATCACTAAGATGTACAACGGGACCTGGATGTGTTTTTCTTGATCTGAAAAGAAAATAGAGGATAGGATTATTTAATGAAGTATCAGCAGTACTTTCTCATGGTGGAGAAACAGGGTTACACCATGTAATCTTTCAAGGAATAAGAGCCCTGAAAAAGGCTGGTGAACTCCGCTAATAAGAGCTCATTGGTTCTTGACGTTTCGATCACTATGCTCTGGTCGTCTTCAGGAGAATGACTAGAACATTGCCCAGTGGAGGCTATTTATGGCCCATGAAGGGATTCGATGTGCAGACTGTTTATTTCTGATTGGCGCCCATTGGAAACGCCCGCGAATTTTATTCCAGCGGCATTCACATTCTGGTCACTGATGGTGCTAAAGCACCGGGCGGCACTATTGTTTTCTCTGAATGAAGAGAGAGCATCAGTTTCTTCGCTTAATAATTGCTCCCCTTGGATTATTTATCATGACGATACAATCTAGCCTGCATAGCCATTTTACACTGACCAGTAGTAATGTACATGTACATGTATATCGTATCAAAAGTTTCATGAATATTCTTCTGTCAAATAAAGTAAGGGCCTATTCCAAAAATAACTTTTCTTGTACACAAATTACTGACCCTATAGAATAGGTGAGAAAAACACCACCAATATAATACATGTGTATCAAAAAAGCTCTCTACATACCATTACACATAGTCCATACTTTTTAAATCCATTCCACAATAATCACCCACATTTTGTGGTTTGGCTCAATAACTTTTTAATTCAAAGCCTTACATAAAGAAATAATAAAAATGCATGAACAAAAGAGCAAATGTTCTCCACATACTGCTTCCATTTTTGATGTATTAATAACATATGCCATTTGACATCAGGAATATTGAAAGCATTCAAATCCTTAAATTGGTATCGTGCTGAAAAGTTCCAAATAACAGTTTTTCCAAACAAATTGTCATTTATTTTTCAACTTTCCAGAAAAATAACTCTTCATTTGAAAATGCAAATATGAAAGAAAAATACAATTGTTGCCAATTTCAAGAAGACGGCTGATCCCTTGAGCCCTTCAAAAAATTCCTGCCCGAAATGAGTTGATACATGATTGCTTGTTACAGCATACACGACTGTGGCACTCTATCATAAATGCATACACCTCCGGTTCACATAGGAATGATACATGATATTGATGAGAATATGCTGGCGTAAGTATCTGCCTCCAGTGCTATCTCTCATCCTGTTATTGCTAATGAACGTTGACATTTCAAGTGCCCCAAATTTCAAGAACCGTGCTGTAATTTTCTTTTGATCACATCTATGAGGGATCAGAAACACAAACAACTGCGTTTCATTTAATAAATTCAAGTCAACTTAATTATACTTATATCCATCTCTATATCCATCCAGCATATTCGGGTAGCAACATGGTCTATTTGAATTTCAATTATCAAATAACATTGCCACTATGACATAGTTTCACAATTTTTTCTCACTCACAAAAGTGAGAAAACGAAAAGTTGATTTTCATGCAATAATCGTCAAGTCCCCATAGCAATTTTCGTGCTAAATTACACTCAACACTTACAATTCGATTGCTTTGTTCCAATTGATGACATAACCCGAAAGCACAAACGATTCTATGTTGACGACGTGGACGTTCCCCCTTTCTGTTCCAATGTACAGCCATTTGCTTTGGAAAGGGAGATCACAGTATGTTATCCTGTCAAAATACAAGAAGTGCATAGGATTATTATCAACAGTCCCATAAACTCACATTTATGGAGTGTTTGGATCAGTAATGCACAAATATTCCAACGATCAGCATTGACTCTTTGTCAAAATATGAATACACTACAGAAATACTTTGTAGTTATATACACATTTCAATAGTTGAAAAAATATTTACAACATATCTTTGGGAACAGTCCTGTCAAAATAAAAGTAGAGGATAGGATTATCATTAATAGTCCTATAAACTTACTTCCATGGAGGGTTTGGATCAACAATGCTCAAATATTCCAATGATCAGCATCAAATTTTTGCTTTTGCAAAAATACATGTATGCAGGAAAAAAAGCTTCATGTACATGACAATTGCTTCATAGTTCCACACAAAATTCAATAGTTTGAAAGATATTCACATTATCATACACTCGAGAACATTTTCTCAATTAGGATATCTGATATTTCTAAACATATAATGGTACTTTTGTAAAACATCACACTCAAAAGACATACAAGGGATGTGAATATAAATAGTGATTTTGCTTGGTGTAAAATTTTCCTCAATTAAATTCCACCTGCATGTATTCAAATGTTTTCAGGCATGAAAACAAGAATCCAACATTGTCTCGTAAATGTTGGAAAATGAACAAAAGATTTATCATTAATAGTACTATTTAGCTCTTGAAAATACATGACAAAAACTTGGTCCAAAATATGACAGGAAACAAAATTTTAGGAGCGATGACAATGGTATGGAATTATTTTGAACTTACAGTGTAAGCTATGATATCTATGATTTTAAGGTTATTTGTTTTATGGTTTAAACATAACTATCATTCTTATAAAAAATGAACATTGATTTTCCCTAAATAAAGTGGATCATATCTTTTAAATCTTTATGACCTTTCTGGAATGTTATTCATTACATTCTGAGCCAACGTATTTAACAATTCAACAACTTTAACACCTAGGTAAAAAAAAAATGTTCGAAACCTTCAAGCCACATTTCAATCAAGAAAGTTTCCTGTCCCGTCAGGAGACAGTCACCCTCCAACCATTCCATCTCATATATTATGCATCAACAGACGACAACCTGGCTGGGTCACGGGGGACATAGCACATCGTGAGCTATAAATAGAGTACCACATTGTCAATCAGCAAATTGGCATCACCTTCAAATATACCGTGAATTTGGATGGGAAAGAACATTGAGGAGTATTTTGATGCTTAACACCAAGATTTTGTGTATATGTACTATCTCTCTCTCTCTCTCTCTCTGTACCTCTGTCCATTATTAATTTGAGGGAATGACAGAATTCTTGGAAGTAAATAAAATTGGGTTTCCTGTAAAACCAGAAAATTTCCCTTGCAATGAAACCTTCCCAACTTTCATAAGTAGTTTCGATTTGTGAAAGCTTCATGCCATGAAACAAATGAATCACTACGCACGACACTGAATTTTCGAAATACACCCAAAATTTCTTGCTGTGAAAATGGCTATCATTTACAATTCGCAAGAGTTTTATGTCAGGAAGTTCTGTGGTTGTACAGTAATACAAGTAATTGAGCAATAGGTAATACAACAATTCAAACAAAAGGAAAATTATAACTAGATAACATGGCTTTTGCATTCAAGTAAATTGCTGACTAATTTATAATCCAGATTAAATTGAACTTAACTTTTTTACACATCAAACTATTACGCACAAAAATACTCTGAAAAAGTGCTGTTCAAAGTGTTTTGACCAACTACTAGCCAAATTTTTATCTGTTAACAGTTCTAACTTTAGCAGCACAAAAGACGTACAGAGAAAGAGAGAGAGAGAAAGAGGGAAAAAGAGGGAGAATGAGAGAACGAGAAAGAGGAAGCGGAAGAGTAAGAAACTAATAAGAGGCAGAGATGACAAAAAAAATGAGGGGAGAAAGAGAGAGGGAGGGAGAAAGAGAGATAGAGGAAGGAAAGAAATAAAGACAGAGAAAGAGAGCCAGATGGGGGAGCTAGAGGGAGAGAATGGGCGAGAAAGAGATAGCGAGATGGAAAGAGATAAAGAGAGAGAGAGATGTATAGAAAGAGAGATAGAGAGAGGGAGAAAAAAAAGAGGGAGAGAAAGAGAGAAAGGGGAGATGAAGGGTTAGTAGAAATCGTGTCGTTTATATGAGACACTTGACTGCAGTGACGTCAAAGTATTTCAGCTCTCATAGAGCCATGGTCGTTAGCGGCGACGTTATTTCAGAGTCTACGAATATTCCGCTCATACTCTCAAAACTGTGCCTGCTTTATAAATGCAATCTATATGCCCATAACATAATGCTATGCATAATTTCTGAGAATATGTAATATATAATTACACCTATATGTGTATATCTATAAAGTGTTAGATATAAACACTCTCATCAATACTATTCCATCAATGTACTGTCCTTCATATAGAAATCCAAGATAGAAATAAAATACAATTATTATCCACATGATTAATTGTAAAACACACAGATTTGTGTTACAAACAACCTGATGCAATTCATCGATTAAAAAAACCCCACTGATGACGATCTATACATCTTCAAATGTTAACTTGACGATGTCATACATATTTGCAAGCTTCCTAATATATAACATTTATTGAAATTTTGTCATAATTAGGACAAAAATTGATAATAGTGTATGTTTTCATGAAATCTGAATGCTACATGTTGTTTGTTGCCCAATGTGGAAAGGTTGTCAAGTAAACTTAGTTCAGGTACATTCTACTGTACAAACCTCATGCTTTTCTTGAAGTCATCATAATATTTATGGTTTTATCCGTTATATTTATTTCATATAAAAAATAAAATTCTTTTTTGATGGATGATAAATACAAATTGAATTAAAAATGAATTGAAAATAGACAGTTTGTGGAATTCTTTTTTTAAATACATGTAAATAAATAATTATTTCTTAATCTGTAAACAATATTTCATAATGCAGCATCCACTCCGTACTACTGGCCCAAGTGGGACACTTTTCTTTGTGACACTATTTCAGGGCTCTTTTCTATAAGACATTCATTCGTTTTGCAGTGTCGTTTTTTCCCTCTCTCTCATCAAGAAAACTGAGAAACGAGCATCCAATAATTGTCCAATTTGTATCAGACTCCACTTGAAAGAAAAGAATAAAAAATGCCAAAGATATTAATTTCCTGATTTATGAAGTGCATACCACAGGTTTTTTAATTGCTGTTGGAATCTGCTGACCCTGCTCTAGTTTTCGCAATTCAAAAATGGATTCCGGTTCCCTCTTCCCCCCAAAACAAACAAAACATGGTCGTCTTCAGATTCCTCCTCATCATCAATGACTAGGCCACTACATTCGTCGTGCCAAAAAACACTCAACTTAATTTTGGTTACGAAAAGTGTGACGCATGTGTTGAAATGGCGACCCAGCATTTTTGCTCTGGCAACATTTGCTTCGGGCATTATTTTTTTAACCCACTGCCTACGGGAACTGGCTGGTCCCTGTATTAAACCTATAGGAACGACAGAATCCAGTGGTCAACGGGTTAACTTTTTCAAGACGAATGACAAAATTTTGTGGTGTAGTTTTGTGGTAACTTTTGATTCAGAGCTCTAAAAAATGTACCAGATGCATGAGTAGAAAGAGCAAAAATTTCTGCACATACTGTGTCCATTTTTGTTGCATAACCATATTGCATTTGATGCCAGGAATTTTACAAAGGAGAGTAAGCTTTAAAATCCTTAAATTGGCTACACATTTAGAGGTTCAAAATCATTGTTTTTGCATCAAAATTGCAGCGTCGGAAATACACGGGGGCGACGGGGGATTTTGCCCTCGTCGGCCCCCATATCGCCCAAATAAATGCTGGAAAACCTGTATTTGGGGGCGACCGTTTTCATATGAGTCACCCCTATCAATGATTCGAAAGAAAATCACTATTATGCTCAAAAAGCAGCTAAATTCAACCTTTTATCTCGTTGTTGACTCGGAGCTTAGCACATCGCGAATGTGTAGCATCGTGAGCGCCAGACCAAATGACAACAATTATAGCCAGATATCGCATATCGACAGGGAAACTGAAGGTAGTGCTTTTTTCACGCATACTACAGTTACTACCCTCATTCTATATCAGGGTTGTATAAATTCATCGACAGCTTCATATCACTTAGTCTTTGCGCGTCACCTTTTGTGAAAATTTCCTTTCCGAAACGCAATATCACTGTTACAATGATAGGTCTAAAATTACCATCATCCGTGTAATGAGACTATCACTAGATCTACGACCGGATATTATACATCACACAGAGAAATTGTCCCTTACCACATTAAGTCCGTAGTCACCTCAAAAAATCAATCTGTAAAGCCAAAGCCTGCCTAAAAAAATGCGGAATTAGTGCCATTTTTTCAAAGCACGCGGCGCTTAAGTCGGGTTGTGAGAAACAGAGTCAATGAAAACGCTCTACAAATCAAGAAATTGGTGTATTTATGACGGGGCTTTTTACTTATCACACGCGAGAGCGATGCTCATCGAGTGAGATGGTATCCGCGAAAAACAAATTGGAAAAGAAAAATCGCCCGGAACTGTGTGCATTCACAGTGTATATGTACGTACGTACATACGTCCAAGCGGATTTAGGAGCATTATGTGCGAGAGAAAAAAAAACACACACCAAGCCCGCCTTTTCGCGTAAAGTAAACATCTCCGCAGGAAATACGCCTAATGACAGCAAATTCGGGTGAAATTGACGTATTGTTGAATTGACCTATTGTTGATTTATTCCTTCAAATTTTGAAAAAAAAAAAAAAAATCTGATGGGGGGGGGGGGGGGTGAAGTTAAAATTGTAAAAATCTATAGAAGGTCTATTTTAAAATTAAATTGGGCAGTATGACGTAAAGTAAACCTGTGCATGAGGTACGATTAGTACCAATGTAACAGCAATCGCAATATCACCAAAAGAAACCCAAATTGATAACCAATCTGCACTTTCCATTAAAATGGTAGCCCCAATAACATAAGAAATAGCCCCATAAAATTCAAAAGTAGCCCCAAGGCAAAAAAAAAAAGTAGCCCCTAAAAAAAAAAAATTATTTCCTAGGCTGCAAAATTGGCATTTTTTTTCAACTTTTCAACAAATTCCTAACCATGCATATTGTTTTCACTGACATTATATCTCATTAGAACCATGTAGCACTAAAAGAAAAATACTATTGTTGCCAATTTGAAGAACAAAATGTGATAAAATTAGCCCTTAAATAATTCCTGTCCAGAAAGGGATAAAAGATAGAGGGTAGTAAGATATATCGATGGTGGGGCGACAAAACCTCATATCTCAAAAAAGCTAAATGTTCAGGAGAGTGAAAAAAAAATGGTTGCCATATTACTAAGAAATGGGATCGTCTTCCCTTTGACATGCCATAGTGGCTTCATTTTTGGAGTAAGCGAGCTGGGATTTGGACAGGACATCACTTGACTGATTATCAGAAGATTAACACAAAAAAGTAATTTTCAGCAAAATTTGAGATATAAGGTTTTATCACCCCACCGACAATATACTTTGGTGACAATTGCTCCACGGTCAATACAAATCACTAACCAAATTTTTTACCAAAACTTTGGACTGAACCTTAAAACCTAACCCTAACCCTAAATCTAACATAAAACCAAAAGGCAACATTAACCCTGATCATATAATATTGACGAAATAGAGCTTGAAGCAATAAGCCAGTTCGTAATTAGTTCATGGTACAAAAGACCTTGCAATGACCCCAATTTGAACGTGCACATGCATTTACTGTGGTGGACGCGCTACTCATTTAACTTTTAAAATCATACTGGTGCATGCATGGTAGTGTGTACAAAATGACAGCAAATGACTTGCTTAATCTGCAAATGTGCAAATTGTAATTACAACTGGCTTATTTTCTCTGGAGTAAATGTTGAAGCTCCATATGGGGATGGGGTTAGGGACTGTTGCAATTGGATCTTTGGTTAGTTTAAGGGTTGAGGTTAGTTTAGGGGTTAGGGTTCCAGGTTAGGGTTCCAGTTAGGTAGAGTGTTTGGTCCAGGGTTGAAATATGGAATTCGGTTAGAGTGGAATATTGACTGTGAAACAATCATCGCAGGAGAATGTGTAGAAGAACAATTAAAGGACTGAAATAGGTTGATCTCCACTAAAACGTATCTATAGGCAAATAAGGCAATTACAGTTATGATATTTTAAATGCACTCAAAATGCAATCTATGTTAATCAGATTATAGGATAACTGAATACAACTCTTAAAATACCTTGAAAAATATATTTCAGGAAAGAGTTTATTGAGTATGGGGGATGACATAAACTATTTTTAAAGTAATAAATTCACTTAAAAATGTGCTTGTTAAATGGTTAATAATAGGTCATTCAATGATAACTGCATCTGAATCACCCCATAAGAAACAATGGCACACTCTGTGGTGAATTTTCCCTATGGCTTTTCAACTTTGAGATTTACTGCAAAATGCAAAGCTAAATTATTCACCACAAAATGTGCTATTTCTAAATAGTTAAAAGCAATAAACTTTACATTAAAAAGTGAAGCTTACTTTTTCCTATTAAACTGAATTTTATCTCAAAATTTACCACTGTTAAATAATCAAAGCAACAAACTTAAGATGAAAGTTTTTTATTTAGTGAAGCTTACCTTTCTCTATTGAACTTGAGAGAGTGTAGAATTGCTGGTCTCTTTTGGCGAAGATTCCATAGATGTAAGCTATCATCTGCACATACACTAACAAGGGCCCCCTGAAAATGAAAGAGAACATTTTTTTTCAAAGGTTTTTCAAAAAGTTCTAGAAACCTTTGAAGTGAGTCACTTCTTAATGGAAAATAAGTTTTGTATATCTTACAAATGAACATTTAGAAATGTAACAGGTTCAGATAGAGTTAAATGCAATTATAAGTCATAAATTTGTATTAATTGAGATTAGGCCTCATTGAGATCCTGTATGCGTTTCTGTTACTTGCTTATATCTAGCTGGCTAAACAACAAAATGATAAAGGAATATTCATACTTGAAATAATTAACAATTCAAGATATTCATTTGGGTGCTTTCTCTTGAAATACTGGACAATTACTACAATGCAGGATTACCTTTAAGAAGTGTAATACAAGATATTATATTTCTAACAAAATGGTTGTAAGTAGTTCTTCCTTCGCACCTTGTTTAAAAGAAAAAGATAGCTTTGATGGTACCCCTCTCCCTCTACTCATCAGCTATCCCAACATTCCCCAACAAAAAACTATCTCCAGACAACCAACCACCTTGGAACCCCCCCCCCCCCTTCCCCGGACATTTACCTCATAATTTCATTACCCCTTATGTAGTTGTCTGCGAGTAATTGTGGTAATTTGGGTAATTTTTTTTTTCAAAAGGAGGTTTGGGCATAGTCGTCCACATACACAAAATTACAAATGGTAATTTAACTATATCGTCTGCTTGGAGCCAGAAGGGCGTGAAGTACCATCATCTGTACAGAGTCAACGCCCTTCTGGTTCCAAACACACAACATGATCTTTTCATCATGGTGGTTTGTCCATACATACCTCATTGACAAGAAACATAAGCTGAAGTACTGCTGTGTCGGAATCATGCCTTACATGACAGTCTACTCCAGGTCTACCAAATCTGATTTGATGGAAAAGTCTGGGTTAAGGAAAACATCTACATGTATTTCACCTTCAAATAGAACATATATTTTAGTGAATGTATTAAGTCATTAAAAAAAGATGAACATATCAAATTCAAAACATTATATCCTTCTTCATTACATACATAAGTATGTACATGCAACAGAGTACATAAAGTAGGAATAGAGGGTGTGGTTATTCTTCAACAAGCTGGAAATCTTACGTTTATGAAAAAAAGACAAAACCATAGAAAACTATCAATAGAGCCATGACAGAAATATTATCTGAAATAAACAGACAAAAGTCAGTGATTTTCATGTTATTTTTTATTTCTTCCCCTTTCTGCTACATAAGTCCTGAGGCTCATTCCCCAAAATGAATGTGGTAAATTTTGGTTTGTGATTTACCCCTCATCATGTATTTCTATCCATACAACGAGCTGTGAATCTCTTTGATTACATCCTTAATAAAGCATGGCCCCAGGATTCAGTCATTTTCCTGGAATTCGTTGGGGTTACGAGAAGAAAGAAGACTCGATACAGAGTGCCTCAGCAAAAGAAGATCTTGAGCATATCTTCTGACATTCACAAGATATGCAATATCTTTTATTTAATATGCAAATGAATATGTGGTCTGCTGGGGGGGGGGGCAGAAGGGCATTATTAAACTCATGTAATTCTGCATAAATTTAAAAGCCCTTCTGGCCATCAACAAAAAATATTGTCTGTTTGGAGCCAGAAGGGCATTAACTTATAAACTTTAACAAAGAATTAACACCCTTCTGGCTCCAAACAGATGATATGATCCTTGGTCGTTGACAACAGAACATTTATTTCAAAAATATCCATGCATATCTCTAAACATAAAAATCAAAATGAATTTTTATATATTGTTATTTTACAATTATTGTCATTTTCTATTAGATACATAATTGAAGAAAAACCTATTTCATTGATGTTGTCATGGCTGAAGACCCTCCCCTTTCAGAGTCAGGTAAGCACATCCCTGATTATCAAGTTTCCAACCCCTTTAAATTTTCCCTAAATATAGATCGATTAGATTAAGAGAACATAATCAAGGCAGTATTAATTAATAAAAAAGAGAAAAACTATAAAAATCTCTCATTTCCTTTCAATAGGTATGGCATTTAATTTGTAAGATCATATTAGGGAATGACCTACATGTTACATGGTATGATTCATTACAAACCGAATGACATCATTCAGTTTACACTGAGAAGGAAGAAATATTTTGAAGAATATGATAGAAAATGGATAAGAGGAAGAGGAAGAGGAAGAGGAAGAGGAAACCAATCGTGTTAGTCAATGATCAGATGACCACATCTCATACAGTAGCGAAACAAGGAAAAATTTACTCTATTTTGATTTTTGATAAAAACCGAGGAGAGTGAGAGAGTGAGAGAGAGAGTGAGTGAGAGAAGTGAGAAAGAGAGAGAGAGAGAGAGAGAAAGAAATAGGGATAGGGAAAGAAATGTAATGACATGTAGAGTGAGAGAGGGAGAGAAATAGAGAAAGAAGATACAGGAGAGAGAGATAGAGAGGAGAGAAGATAGACTAGAGATCGATAGAGAAAGAAATAGGGAAATAGAAAGAGAGAAAACAAAGGGAGAGAGAGAGGGGAAGAGAGGAAGAGAGATGGAGAGAAGGCTTCAGAGAGAAAAGGGAGAGAGAGAGAGAGAGAGAGAGGGGAAGAGAGATGGAGAGAAGGCTTCAGAGAGAAAAGGGAGAGAGAGAGAGAGAGAGAGGGGAAGAGAGATGGAGAGAAGGCTTCAGAGAGAAAAGGGAGAGAGAGAGAGAGAGAGGGGAAGAGAGATGGAGAGAAGGCTTCAGAGAGAAAAGGAGAGAGAGAGAGAGAGAGAGAGGGGAAGAGAGATGGAGAGAAGGCTTCAGAGAGAAATGTAACATAGTGAAAAGATAAAAACGATAAAGCTACATACGAAAAGTCCAGTATGACGGTTAACCATGTCCCATACATTAAACAAAGTTTACCAGAAGCATTAACAGAAATCGACATTGACTACGAAGACTACAGCGTTGGCATGCCTAAAATAAAAAAAAGTACAAGGATACTTTCAATGTCAATTTGTGTTTTCTACTCCGATAAACTCTGTTGCGTATGAGACATAATTAGTATTCATTTGCATGTACCTGCCCTTTGGCATTAACGCGAGACACCTTCAGAATACTGGAGAGAAAAATTGTAAATGGACGGACGTAAACAGGGAACGAACTTTCATCAAAGTCCACTACACGTATACCTAGCAACATAGAGGCCCTGTCAGGCACATCAATCTAACGTGCAGCAGACTCTACAAGCTTACTTTAATGTCTTCTTACCCTGTCATTTACCCAAACCCTGCATGTTATGACACCCATAGCGATTCATCATCAGCATCACTCCATCCTTCCCCCATTTTCCTACGGTGCTTCTACTTTTATTTTCATTCCCCAAAAATGATTCCCGGCGTGCACATCGCATAATAAAGACGAATCGTAGCGAGCTGGCCTAGCGAGACGTTTTTCATTTAGCGTACCCCAGAGCACGGGTTTCCCTGGTCATGCGGCTCACACACGACAATTAAATTAGCCTCAACTTCCCCCCATCAGCGGAGCATGGTAGAAATACCCCCTGACACTTCTCATACTTAAGGAATGCATCTCTAAATTTATTAGCCAAACATGCATATTTTAAAGGTTATTGAGTCTAGGCCAGGGATATGACATCATAGTTCAATTGAAATTCTATACGAAAAATGCTTCATCCCACATAATGCTCCCTCAAAACTCCCTGCTTACTGGGTATATGTCTTATACTTCAGGAATGCGTCCCTGAATTTATAAGCCAAACATGCATATTTTAATGTTAGTGAGTCTATGTCAGAGATATGACATCACGGAATATATATTTTGGGGAAGTACTTGTAGTTCTATGACATATCCAAAGGGAATTTACCTATCATATTTTAGATGTTCAGACTGCTTCCTTAAATGTTTACTGGCTATTATGAGAAATTTTTTCTTTCTTTAATGTTTTATCCCACAAAATACTTCCTCAAAACTCCAAGTGGAGGGTATGGGGAAAGGTCATATAAACAGACAGTATGCACTGAGAATTTATGATGATTATCAACATTTTTGCAGACTGCAGTCTTTAAATGCACCATTTGTGGGAGCTATTCACCACAGTCGGAAGAATAAAAAATACAGAATTTATGGCATGTTTCCTTTTTATCCAAATGATTTCTTTTTAGTCAAACGTGATAGTGTTCTACTCAGAGTCGAAATGGCAGTAAATCATATATCCCTCAACATGGTAGCATCCTTCCCATCTCTGAGCAGTAGATCATATGATCTAGTCTCAATTAATCCGTCGACTACTGAATTCTTTAACTCTCATAGGCTTAATACAGGAGCCACCCAGTTCCCGTAGTCTACGGGTTAACATCAGTGATTGATTAACTTTGTGAAAAATTGTAAAATCAGCTCAAATGTCAGTGAATTGTGTGCAGTCCTCTAACTACATATATAATTAAGGATATGTGAAAGTATGAGAGAAAATGGAACCCGTTTACTATCCTAAAAAAGAGAAAATCGCGATCAATCACTAGCGCAAGTCGCTCGGCTTCTTCGCTGCGCTGCAGTCACAAAAACCAAGCACCAGCGCTTGGCGATTTCAGAGCGGGTTTCCAGCCCGTACGGTATTCTGTGATAGAGCGAGGTATGCCAACCGTAAGAGTTCTTTAGGGTTCGGTGGTACTCTATCCCGACATCAATGTTCAATCGTAAATATCTTGATTTATAAACGACCGATCAGCTGATAAAACTCAGGCGATTCCTGTCTGAGCTAAAGGTTTGCAATTATGATTACAGCATTAGCTGGAACAGTGATTTTTTTTTTCAATCCTGGGCAAAGTTAATCTATGCCTTTAACATCAGTGGGTGTGAAAGTCAAGTCACTTTAAAATCATGTATTATATGTGTTTGATTTCATTATAAAAGCCAAACATTTCCATGCTTTATGACATACCATGTGCCGAGGGTCAAGAGGTCTTTAAATCATATTCCTCAACATCACAGTAACATCCTTCTGGTTTTCAACAGCAGATGATATCATTTAATTTTGATCTGCATCAATGGATTAATGTGAACTCATTTCACAGTATGTATATGTTTGATTTCACAAATATCAATAACAATGGATAAATGTGAACTCAATTCACAGTATGTAAATGTTTGATTTCACAAATATCAACAACAATGGATTAATGTGAACTCAATTCACAGTATGTAAATGTTTGATTTCACAAATATCAACAACAATGGATTAATGTGAACTCAATTCACAGTATGTAAATGTTTGATTTCACAAATATCAACAATGGATTAATGTAAACTCAATTCACAGTATGTAAATGTTTGATTTCACAAATATCAACAGCAATGGATTAATGTGAACTTAATTAACAATATGAAAATGTTTGATTTAACAAATATCAACAACAATGGATTAATGTGAACTCAATTCATAGTATATGTAAATGTTTGATTTCACAAATATCAACAACAACGGATTAATGTGAACTCAATTCACAGTATGTAAATGTTTGATTTCACCAATATCAACAACAATGGATTAATGTGAACTCAATTCACAGTATGTAAATGTTTGATTTCACAAATATCAACAATGGATTAATGTGAACTCAATTCACAGTATGTAAATGTTTGATTTCACAAATATCATTGTTAAAACTTTTATCATCTTCTGAAAAACCAAAATGGCGCAATGTGAACTCAATTCACAGTATGTAAATGTTTGATTTCACAAATATCATTGTTAAAACTTTTATCATCTTCTGAAAAACCAAAATGGCGCAATATCCGTCAAAATCATGGTAACGTTTGGCTCTCTGAAAAGAGGATATTATCTAAATCAACATCAATGAATGAAAGTCATGTCACATTACAATCATGTGATTTGCGAACAACAGCCTCTGCCTCCCCAAATCAAATCTATGCTCCCTTTCTCCCCAGGGACATGATCCATATTTCCAGTCCGTGCAAAGAGAATTTCAATTAAAATCCTTTTCCGCAAATCCATCTGTACATGCTCAAATTGGCAGTCAGACATAGATCTAATCCAAGCATCCAATACTACAAATTAACAATGCAGGTTGGGAGATTTATTGCATGGCACATCTACAAATCCTATCGTTTCCTAAATGTTGAGTTAGCTACAAGGAAAAATGGGCTCTATTTGACTGAACTCAAATCAATATAAAAGCAATTAATATAGATTATTTCATAGTGACATCTTTTATAATGTACGTCATAGAAACTACTGTACATGAAATATCACAACTGGTATTTCCTGCCTTAAACCTCCAGTTTTCCTTGTATGTGCTAGCCCTCAATTGAAATTAATACATTATTTTAGCTGATAAAATAGAACAATGAATAAAGAAGCCCTGAAAATTGTTAAAATAATTGACTGCTTCATATACTCACTGCATTCATTAACTGATTAGAAATATATATCAAAGCATTATTGAGCACATATTTATTTAAATGTATTTGATTTATTTGTATTCTGTTAAAGATTCAAAATTCAAGATTCAAGATTTGTTATTTCACTCATCACTATAAAAGCAATACATAAAAGTACATGTTATTCATTCCTTTTAAAAACACATATGAAATGTGAAAACATAAGAAAAGCATGTCACGAATAGACAACTGCGCAGAAAAACAAGTGATATAAATGAGTGGGGATTGGCTATTCCACCCCATTATTATTTTTTGCATTTACAACACAAAAGAACTGTTTCATAAAAATTCCATGGCATAGCATGGGTCCAGTCACTGAGGGGGCACTGGTGTCGCGGGGGGGGGGGGGGGGGGGGTATTGATCTTACTACATGTAAATGGATGAAATGTGAAAGAATAAGGCCACTGTGTGATCGTATCATCTTTTCGCACTACCTTCCACTCTCCCTTTTTTCACTTTCTATCTATCCCCCATTTTTAACAAATTAAATGGGGGTGGGGGAGGCAATTGCCCCTATACCCCCTTAGCAACTTGCTGGTTGTGAGAGTCAAAGCTAAATGTCTTTATATCACTGTCAGATGACTGTCTTTTAGCAAATACTTGCACATTAAACTCCCCCAAATCAATGTGAAAAGGGGAACGTTTAAAATGCTACATCTCAATGTGTGCATCACCATTCGTACCCCAAAACACACAAAATATATGGATTGTTTGCAATCATAGGTGTTTGCTTTCGGTACCAGCCACGCACATATGTGTTCACGTGCTCGACACATCCTCGTTTGCACGTCGTAAATCTTTAATAGGCTTCCTGTGCCACATTTATCGTGAGCTGGAGCGTGGTACGCAACACATGTCCACACGGATTAGCATTCAGCATCATCAATATTGCAGCCACTTGTCAGCAAGGTGGCTAAATTGAGTGTTTAAATTTTGATTTGATTGGGAAAAAGTGCAGCTCCATCTGCGAGCACGGGGCAGACGACACTGTCGCTCAAGGTCACACGGTCTATTAGCTTATGAGAGCAATGGATTGGATTAAGGGTAAATAAATGAATTGCGTTTCATTTGAATGTAATTTGATGACAATTTGAGAGGTAATGCTAAATGAGCATACAAAAGAGGAAGAGTCCTTTTGTGCTCTCCCAGGGAGAGGAATCACAGAGAAACAAGAGTAAGAGCTTAATGGCTTCTCAGAGCCAAAATGGCATTAAATCATGTACTTCAACATGGAGTTAACACCTTCTAGCTCTCAGCGGAAGATAGGCGGGGTTCTTACACTTTTAAATTAGTAAAATCCCATGACTCTGCCCTATTTCCAAGACTAATTCTAGGTCATTTCCAAGATTTATTGCATGTTAAATTCCTTTTTAACTATTTCAACATCTCCGCTGTTCGGCATACCTCTGCAAGTCACGTTCGCTGAAAAGCAGACAATAGGCAACAACAGAATTGCATAGTGCATTATAAAAGCTACATGTTCATACAATGACCCATTTTTCAGTCTTAATCGACCAGTAAACAAAATCTTCATGCTACATGTACACATGTGTTCATAGTGGCAGTAGCATTCTGTAGAAATCTCAAAGTTAGAATTTGAAGAGTTTGCTTAAGTCACCCTTACAGAATTCTTTGGGATGGCACATATGTGTGTACCACAATTACAGCATAGATCGTAGGCATATATCATTAAAACACTCTTCTGTTGTAGACTTTATGAGATTTTTTCTTTAAAAAAAAATTGTTTTTAAATATTTTTTAAAATTTTTTATTTTCCATTGGTTTTTATTGAGAGTATTGTACCATGATATACCATACATCCTCTATGAAATAAGTAAAAAAAATTACAGATGATATCAATGCCTGGTTTGGTAGTTTTTTTTAAATTTCAACATCTTTACTACAATTTCCACTGTCGGTCATAAAGGCATTACTCATATAGAATCAATATTCGTCTGACTCTCAGCACAAAATATGAAGATCTCTCCTAAAAACCTGCACTGAACAAATTGAAACAAATCCTACTATACAAAATGTACATCACCTTAAAACCTCGGTTTACAGATTGGGGGGGGGGGGGTAACCAATATCCAATTTGAATTATCTTATAATAATGATTTCAAATAAAAAAATACAAAATAACATGGAACACCATCCTCCTTTGTTTTAAAAAACTATCAGATGAGAAACAAGGAGTTACTTTTATTTGGCCTTAGAACACTTTGAGGAGGGAGACGATGCAACGCCTTAGCGTTAAACCAAGATAAAAACTATGATCCAATTATTCCACTGCTGTGAATCAGAAATGAATACCACTGCATGCATTTGGTACTTAACTCTCCCTGTGGACTCAAGCTTTTGCTGTTTAAACAATCACACTGTTTTACGTGCGTGGAAAACTTAGTGTACTCAACAACTCCCATCCCACCCCCATCCTCACTCCCCCTCTCTCTCTCTCACTCCACACACACACTCTCTCTCTATATGATTGCAAACACAGCTCTGCATTTGATTATTGCTCCCTAAGAAGACCTCCCCCCTCCCCCCCCCCCCCCCACACTTACTGCTTGTACTCTAGAACCATCCCCTCCCCTCTCTCTGTGATTGCATACATGGCTCTACATCACCCCTCTCCATTAGTATTAGAGAAGACTTCAAACCCACCCCCCCATACATGCACAGCATGTTCACATGATCAGTAATTAAGAAAAAAAAAACATAAAAATTGATAAAATGCTTTGCGGCATTATATAACATTTACTCAAAATGCATAATGTGTTGGAAGGATATTAAAAAAATGTAAATATGGTGCTCTAAACAAGAAAGGCAAATGGACTTAGCCTGTCAGAATTTTTTTTGTTTGTAGTAAATAGGGATGCACCCTGAAGCTCAGGAGGGAAGCCAGCTCAAATTTCCCTGCTCCATGCCGTGCTGGACTAACATTATTCCACGATACCATCTGTGATTTCCAAATCAATTAGATGCCTGTTCAGGATGCTGCGCAGCCAGGCTTAAAAGATGGCCGCCCTTCGATAGGAATCAGATGAGGGCCTTCCAGTGCCTTATCTAGGCTAACATCTGTCTACGTGGGTGGCAAATTTCTCCTCGCGATTTCAGTGGGTTTTTTGGTTGTTCATCGTTGTTTTGGCTCCATTCATCACAATCAGATCTCATAATCTTTGATTTTACGTTAACCCATTCAAGACGATTTCACTTGGTCTGCCATGTATTTTGTCAAGTCTTCCATGGACAAATCTTAGGGGTTCAGATCTCCACAAGTAAATTTCCATATTCAGATCTCCAATCTAATTAAATTATAAATTACAATCTAGAAGGTCAGAGAATCTATTTCATCTGGTTTTACTCAAACAGAACACTAATGCTATGTACCTTAATTTTCTGTCTGTAATATTGCATAGAATATGAATTATGTCAGCCAGATACAATGAAAAATTCCATAAATATGACTATGTATCCTGTATGCCTATGTTTACATGTTTATAGTCAACAGATCTGTTTGCTAATTATACAGGAAATTCTTGAACACAAGATGCTCTTCAAGACTACAAAGATTGCCATAGGCGCATAAGATCAACACTAATACATGCAGATGGATTCCATGTATCAAAATGTTCTATATAGGTTCTATATGGTGCAACAGGAAATCCAATAACATTGACTCACGCATGTTCATATCAGGTTTAGATAGTCATTAGATAGCATTGTAAAATATGCTGTGCTTTGCTACTGAAATAGTCATTGCAAAGGTAATACATGTGCTAATCACTAACTCTTCCCTTTAAACGGGCCAATATACATGCAAATTGCACATCAATATATAGCCATGAATGTGTGTGGTTAACAGCAATAAAAATACATGGGGTGGTCAACACAAGAAAAATGGGTCATATTTTTTTGGTCGAGATTATTCTCGTAGGACGACATACTCACACTGTTCATCGCTCATTGGAGAGAAGGGGCAGTGTTAACAAAGACCTCATAAGCCATAGACTTAATTCTAGGAGTCTTGAAATTTGGTGAAGGGTGAAAAATAAAATGCTCACAGAATCCATCAAAAGTTGGAAAAAAGAACAATCAGGACTACAAATAAATGATATCTGCCCAATTTCAACTCCAGGTACCTCCCCCCTCCCCTCCAAAAAAAGGACATTTAAACAGGTGCTCCATTTATCCAGACACCTTGTGAGAAAAAAAAATTAGTGTGCAGTCGGCCCTGTGTGATAGACGAGGAAAGATGAGGAAAATCTGGAAATCTGGTAGAACAGTTCCATACCTGTGTTGGTATTTATCAGTATTTTTGATGAAAGTTTCCATAATTTTGTTTACATTTTCCTTCTCCACCCATTTAAAACTGCATGATACATAATCCAGAGCAGGTTTAGCAACTTGTTTCTTCAAACGGGCATTTCCATTTATGAGAACTCCAAAATCTACTTCATTTGGGAGATGAAATATACGGCATAGCAAAGAGGGCCACCTTTGCATTCCCATGAGTCCATGCACCGTTATAGTCCCCAGAAAATTGTCCAAACCTCATCTGATTAATTCAGCATTTAATGCAATTACTGCGGTAGTATGATAGTAAACAATGCACACGGGACGCAGAACATTGCGCACTCTGCAAATTGGCCATGCGTCACAGAGGCTTGGCTACCGCATGCTGGCTGGGTCCAAATTCTCTTCATTAGTAAAGTCGTCTCAATCAAAGGTTTGAGACGACAAAAAGCGTAGATGATATCTTCACCAACAGGCTTTCTCAATCTTCAAAAAAGGCACAAAGTTCTCTCTTCAACTTTGAACTGTGTATCAATCCATCTACCTCCCTATAATAATGCCTTTCAGAGCAACTCCTTGATCATACAACAGAGAACAGATCAATGGAGCATTCTAATGATTACAGAGTAGACTCTTAGAAGCCTTAGCATTTTCAGGCTTCGTTTGGAACATGTTAGTTAACAAAGCTTATATTCTGGACTTTCCCCCCCATGATTTTCCATCCACCTCAACTCCATGCTTTCTGTGTTATGGCAATGACATAGGCTTATCATCTTCTAGAGCCATGCAGAAGGGCATTAAAAGTACCCCTCAACGGTGAGTTAGCACCCTTCTAGCTCTCAAGATAACAAATAAAGCTCCAATATGAGATTCTGCAATGAATTAAGGATCACATCAAGTGAGGACACACCAGGATCAGACAAGAAAGAAGGGTCGAGGAGGGTGAATGGGGAAGGGTGATGGGGGAGGGGGGGGGATGATGAGGGGTGGGGCTGTGCCCCCTGTACCCAACCACTCATACCTCTAGGGGTTTGTTCTTTAAAGCCAGTGTGACTCCTAATCACTGACGTCTGGCTCTCAGCCCTCTACCTCATCATCCAATCAAATTACCATAAATTCAATCTTCTACTCCGTTACTCGCCCAGCATTAAAGGTAATCCTCAGTTCCTGTAACTTGAGACGAATAATAAAATTCTCATAAAATCAACAACAAAAACAATAAAAATTATACTACCTGTACATGCTATTAAAAGACTAAAAATAAATAATGTCTGCCACAAGAATTTCTTTTAAAATGTATACCCAGTTGAGAAATAGGAATATCGAAAATTGAGGATAGCAGGGTCTGTTGATAAAACAATGCAATAACTTGTCCCATATGTGCAAATTTATGATAGTGCAGTTTGAACATGGTTTGCAGGAGTTCGAAACAACTATGGTATTCATTTAAAGATGATACTTATTACATGAAAAACAATTTAGAATGCATTCTAAACATTTTCCTCCAAAGGCACTTTCAAATTCATAACTCAAGCTAGATGAAAGATGAAAGGTCCCCCAAGAAATCTGTATTGGTATGGTATGTATATAATCTCTCGGAGCATGATTTTAAAGATTCTATTACAACTCAAGTTTTTGAGAAATGTATTTTAGATTGAATTTGATATCATAGGCCTCATACATGTACTGTATATACAAAATATATTGTGATCTCGATAATGAGGGGTTTTTTTTAGTTTAAAGAAAAAGTTGAGTTCTGTTCATGCGAATTAAGAATTAGTGTATGCTGTAAGGTTTTGGAATCACCAAAATGAGAAGAAATTGACTCAATCCTGCTGAGAGTCACATGCACTGCACACAGAAATGTGTATGTGGGACTACACACACATGTTCGGCCTGAACATTTCAGCTGTTTCTGTCATATTTTGAATGTGAGGGCACTTGAAGAGCAATCCTTTTCAGGGGACATTTCTACTATGATATTCTTCCAAACTGACATAAAGAGAATGAGAAAGCCCACAAATTATTTTTGACCTTTCCCAGAACTCAATCTTCTCTTTAACTTGTTCAGTGCCGATGTCATATATATATATATATACATATGTGACAGATAGACTCGTCATTTTCATTCACTAATTGCTCGACCACAGGAAAGGCATATGGTGGTCAACGTATATCAAAATTTTGAGTATAAATCAAGCATTCTAAATATAGATAATAATTATATGCTACCATAGAAATTTCAGAGAAAATTGCAGATTTTAAAGAAGATATTACCTTATTTCAACATTAAACAATAGTAAACAAATGAGAAACCAAAAAATAATGGACAAAAAAGAAACTCAAATGTAATTTTCAATAATTCTTCTGCATAAAGTTGGGTAAAGTAATAAAGTTTGGTATCATAAGAAATTGTAATAAATTTCCAACAGGTCTTGTACACAATATTTTGTGAAATAATAGATGGTTAATGAAGTGCAGACATTTGAAATTTAAGCATTTATCACATTTTGGTAAAATTTTGAAGAAAGCTCAACCCCTTGGCACAGTAAGAGTTAACCTAGGTTATTCATTCATTCATATAGAAGCATATTTCATCTGCAAAGAACCTGCATGGAGCTATCTCTACGCACAATGACACAAGTATAATGCCCTTCTGCCTCTGAGCAGATAATTTTAAGAATTGTTATGCTTTTTAGCCACGAGACTGACACCAAATGTGAAAATATTGAATGAATATATTATTTTGGTGAGCGCCAAAAGGGTATTAACTGTGTTTTGATGTATACATAGCAGTTAACGCCCTTCTGGCTTTTAGCAGATGATTTGTCTGCCGAGAACCAGAGTGAAATTATATGAGTTTAACGTCCATCTGGCTCTCAGTGTGTGCACATATCGTATCAGTGAAAGAGGAGAGGTTATTGGATTTGAGAAACGTGAATCAGAGGCAGCACATTATTTTTCAAGGTCTTCATTCATCATCAAGAGCCATGAAACAATGCTTTAATATAAATGAATGCGGATAAAACCAGAAACTTTTTTGTGCGTTTAATGTTCGCGAATTTCGCGAGTGGTCAGATTCGCGAAAGTTTCATGTGGCGAAATCACTGAATCATAATTTACACGACACTAAATTTTTGCAAATCGCGTAGGCTTACTGCTGTGAAAATTTACAATTTGCTAAATTTTCATGTCGCGAACATTTCTGGTTTACAGTAATAGAGAGAGAGAGAGAGGGAGAGAGAGAACAAGAAAAGGATATACAGAGCAAGAGGTGAGATAGACAGGGAAGGAGGGAGGGATGGAGGGAGAAAGTGAGAGAAAGAGAGAGAGAGAGAGAGAGAGAGAGAGAGAGAAAGAGAGGGGGAGGGCTGATATGGGCTACAAGAAAAAAACCTGAAACTGTCTGCAAGTGGATCAAAACATTGAATACTGGAAGGCAATATAAATGTCAGCAAAAGAAACAATGTTCATCACCTTTAGAATATCAAAACTGGCAGGAAAATACAAGTTAACTGTTGAATGGAAAGAGAGAGCTTATGGAAGCATTCATCGACTGGAAACAAAGAACAAAAGAGAATACAAGGTTCCCATCTCTCCTCCCCATCTCTCCTTCAACAATATCAACCCCTTACTCTGATATTGTTTTTCAAACAAAAACATCATGGTCAAATATAATGTGATGGCAATCATCGTTTCCTAATGTTTTTGTGTCTGATCCACAGGCCATTATGTTTGACCTTTCCTGGGTACGGTGCCCTTATACCAACATGGAATGAAGTACATGGGACTACATCGATCGATCATGAGAGTTTCAATTTAGTTTACGTCATGCTCATTGTCTGGGAGTCTATTAAAGGGGTATAGTCTATGTTACAGCTTGGAATTATTGTGAGATAATTTACAACTGATTCCAAATAAAATTTCATCAAACGCTAAGGTGTTGATGGCTAAATTTGTCACCGACCCATAACTAAATCACTTAAAGTAGATATTCAAAGCAAATTACAAATATGCTCAATAATGTATCTCTAGAAACTAGAAAGCTTGCAGATGGTAATCGTATAAGTTTTACGTTAAGTGCGTGTTTGATGATTAAAAAATAACACAAATAAAAACACTTCTCAGCATCTGGGATATCCGAGCGATTCGCCAGAAATATACCGATGTTTTCGTGACGTCACATCAGGTGCCAATCCTGCCTAAGCAGACGACGTCCTATATCAAGGGAACGTAACTGCAATGCAATTATTTTTAAATTATAAAGAGTTTGGTTTGTTTCACCATGACCGTATTTCACATCATTCTAAAAGGGAAGTGAAACCGTTTCTAGTAACTAAAATCTTTTGTTTGTAAAAAGTCATGATAAGGGTCCATGATCAATCAAAGAAATCACACTTTCGAATTGTAAAGCCCGCTGAATTATAGCATGGATGGTATTCGTTCCCTCTTGAAACGCCGACATGCCGCGGTGCATGCAGCTGAAAATACAATGGCATCTTTTTTTGTTTACAAGCGATTGATTCCTTTATTTGTTTAACGCTGCATTTTTCATCAAAATAATACCATGCAGGAAATTTAGAGTGAGGCAACAAATAAGCATTTATACTGATGCTAGTGAAGTAAGAGAAATAAGTGAAGATGAGATGACAAAACAGGCACTGAAAATGTATAAGATGTTATGGGGCATCGTCTGCTTAGGAAGGATTGCTCCCCGGTATGACGTCACATATCTCAGCAGCGTTCAAAGAGCTCTATAGGTGCTATAGCGGGGCTGTGTTATATCATTTCATAATTGATAATAATCATTACTTCAAATGTTTCCAAGCGTTGAATTTTGATAACCTTGTTCAATCTAAGCTTCACCTATGCAATAATAAAAATTAAATCAATATTCAAAATCAATGAAATTCTACTTTAAATCTACAATACATTGCCCCACATGTGCATAAACATGTTGGTACTTTCAAGTATGCTGTTCTCAGTAAGCCTTCATGATATATGTTTCCACTCTGCTGGCTCACACCCCTCCCCCATGATATATGAAATTCTGATCTAAATCAACAATTTAGAATGCTTTTAAATAGCTTTCCTTTGAAATGCTGTCCCACAGTCGGCACTCAATCGATAACCACTATTCCATTAAATACTACATGGCATTTTGTGAAATACAGATCGTAAAGAAACATGTGATACAACATATCGTATCGAATACGTTAGGGATACAGAACCTTTCCTCATCTCCTTTACATCAAGGAAAATAACAAGCAAAATGAGGGACTGAAATAAATCAATATAAGCCAGAAGTTTTATTATCCAACTTGATGTGCACTTATTCTGCAGTTATCCCCCAGGCAAATTTTGGATTGGTACATGGCAGAGTAGATCCCTCACAACGTCAGCTGAGAGCAAAAAGGCCATTAGCTCACTGTGTAAGGATGTGGGTTTACGGCCTTCTGGCTTTCACCAGACGACGATATAGTATGTATTGATCCGGGGGATTAGGATATCTTTATCTGTAGGGACTAAATGCCATCTGCTTCTGATCTGATTTCTCCATACCATCTAAATCTCAGAGGAGACTGCACAAAGCATCAGGGAGAAAAATAGCAGCAACAAACGTAAAAAGATGGCCTCTAATGGCACTCGTCTGCCACGGGTCATTTTATGACATAACACATAAACAGAAAGAGGACATGACACAACATTTTAGCTGAATGTATTAAAGACAAGTTGAGTTCTGGTCGTGAGATAAAATTGTGAAAGAAACTGTCTCAAAGCAATAAGAACTATAAGAATAAGCTCCATAAGAATTGGTGTATACTTGGTTTGGAATCATCTAATTGATGAGAAATTGACCCAACCTCGCTTAAAACTATTTATCAACAAATGGTTAGAGGTATCCCACTGCACACAGAAATTATTCTATAGGACTGCACACACATGTGGCATGAATGCTCGACCCAAACACTTCAGCTATTTCTCATCATATTTCGAATATGAGGGCATTTAAAGAGCAATCCTTTTCAGAGGACATTTCTATTATAATGCTCTTCCCAACTGACAAAAAGGGAATGAGAAAGTTCATAAATTTTGTTCACCTTTCCCAGAACTCAACCTTTTCTTTAAAGGCATTGATTAACTTTGCCCAGGATTGAAAAAAAAAAATCACTGTTCCAGCTAATGCTGTAATCATAATTTCAAACCTTTAGCTCAGACAGGAATCGCCTGAGTTTTATAAGCTGATCGGTCATTTATATATCAAGATATTTACGATTGAACACTGATGTCGGGATAGAGTACCACCGAACCCTAAAGAACTCTTACGGTTGGCATACCTCGCTCTATCACAGAATACCGTACGGGCTGGAAACCCGCTCTGAAATCGCCAAGTGCTGGTGCTTGGTTTTTGTGACTGCAGCGCAGTGAAGAAGCCGAGCGACTTGCGCTAGCGATTGATCGCGATTTTCTCTTTTTTAGGATAGTAAACGGGTTCCATTTTCTCTCATACTTTCACATATCCTTAATTATATATGTAGTTAGAGGACTGCACACAATTCACTGGCATTTGAGCTGATTTTACAATTTTTCACAAAGTTAATCAATCACTTTAAGGCAAAATGTAAATGAAAAGAAATACATTTTACAAAAAGAACCATAAGCAACAAATTTCTAATTTAAAATCAACTCAGTCTCCCTTGAAACACACAATGATGAAATTTTTATCAAAGAGGAAATTTATTCACAGATTTTTCACTTGTGATTTTCCTTTCATCTGTACGAAATTGCTTTATTTTTACCTACTGTGTCAGCATTCTATAATGATATGAACATCCCTGAAAAATAATCACTGACAATACTATCCTATAGATATAGAGATACATATTAGTTCAATATAGTTGAACAATATTTATGATAATATAACACAAATTGTAAGAACCAATACAAAGAATGCTTCCTCTATGCAGGCATGATCGTAAACAGTCTGAATTTCAATCACTATTGACTCAAAGACAATGCACTATTAACGTAATTGGTTAACGGTAGGTGATGCTACTTCATATGCCCTAGAACTGCCTTTCTGGGAACCAGAAAACATCTCAACATAACAGGTCATCATGAATGGACGCCGTTCTCGGAAAGCTACACAACAAACACCTAGTCACCTGCAGAATTGTGCCAACATAATCATAGCCTTTACTGAGAAAAATCAATGAAATCCTTGATGTTTTCCTCCCCTGACCCGGTTAGAATAACATGTACAACCTCTCATCCAGTATCTAGGGACGACACACAGGAAATATTACAACCTCCTACCCAGTATCTTTGAGGATCATGCAGAAAGGCAACGCTAGGCACATGTCTTCAAACACAAAACAGCTACATAACATTGACTACATATGTATTAGTCTAATTACTAGGGTTATTCAAATTAACATGATGGAGCAACTACAAGTACTCTGTAGTAGTTTCTCATCAAGATTTTTTTTTTTCAAAATGAAGAGGGGGGGGGGGGGTCCATGTCAAAGATAATATTCAATATTTTTCCCATACAGATACTGTGGAGGTAGCTTTGAATAATGATGGACGACTTTATAACTAAAAAAAAAAAAGAAGATCAATCACAGTCGAAAAGACAAATTGAAGGGTGAAACCTACCTCAGAACAATGCTACATTCATCTATTCAAATATTTAGTTTGTGAGATTTGTAATCTGCCATCCATGCCACATAGTTAATGCTCCTAGGTTTCTCAACAGGCTTTTAGATGGTCAATTGGCACCTAGGCAACTGATGATTTTGGGCTTGGCTCAATGCATTTTTCAAGTTATTAAACAAACAAACAAACAAAACAAAACATGGATATAAAATCACTGATTCCACATCAGTCTTAAGAAACTACTTCAAAATACTGCTACCTGCATCTTTCATTTTGCATTTTGTTATCTAATGCTGATGTGGAACTACAACACATGTAATTTTTTGGCGAAAATCAAACAAATGGCCTAAGTGTGTAATGCTCAAAAGAAGAAGTTTCCTGGATGACAATGTCAACCAAAAATACTTTGGGGACACCAAAAAGTCCAGTGGCTTGGGTGAAAGATTTAAAAGAAATATAATATTTCATGAATACTGTTATCATATTTGCACACGAATTTTCAGCAACCAACTGTCAGTGAGTGACCATGAAAAGAATTAGGTAATCAGCTAGAGCAATTACATAGGTTGCTAAGCTCGCAACCAAAATTAAATACAAAATGAGAATATGCAAGGGCCTTGAAAAAATGTTGAGCTGGAAGGGGTTAACAAAAAACAAGAGTGAATATCCAGAATTTACTCATTTAGAATTCTCTAGGCGAGGGGCTGGCCGAAAGATTGCCATTGGGAATTGCAATGGAAACATTTATCATTTGTTAGTGCTGTTCAGAGAGATGAGGATGGTAGTGTATGGAATATACAAAAGAATATACTCTGGTACTTGCTATCATTCATAAAGAATTGTAAAAAGAAGTTTTTGTTGTTGCAATTAATCGATATGACCGCAGAACACATTCAAATATATCTAAAGCTGTATTACATGGCATTATACCCAAATCAGTAGCTATACAAAATACGACGATTCCATCCCAAAATAGATATCTAATTACTCTCACTACTGATCTAAAATTCTGAACAAATGATATTCCGCAAGGAACGGTGGCACTCAAATACCAAGCCAATGATGTAACAGATCGTTACCATGGCGATGCGAGGCATGAAAATAGTGCTCCCTGCTACGCTGAGGAGACATAATAAACTCATTACAATTCATTAGGCTGTACAATCATGCTGCTCTCATTTTTCAAAATCAGATCTTTTCTCCCTATTTTCTGATTTTCATGTGTGATTGCTTCCTGTGATATACAGTAATTGCTCATCTCGCTAAACACTGGAAATGGGTATGTAGAGTAACTGGACAGGGAATTAACCTATTCAATACTGTAAGGCGAGGGTCTATGGAAAATGTGTTATATCAAAATTAAATCAGACACAACAAGTTAAAGGGAGGGGGGTACTCATTTTTTTGAAGGTCTGTTTTTCCAAACTTTCATAATTCCAAAGGTTCGTAATTCTGAAATGTAAATTTCCTATAGCAGCGCGTTCATAATTCCGAAAATTAAATAGGGTTTGTGATTCCAAAAATGAAAAAAAAGGTTCATAATTCCGAAGGTTCATAATTCTGAAAATACAATAGAGCCCTACATAACTTTTCGAAATTAAGAACCTTTGGAAATATGAACCCTTTTTCATTTTAGGAATTATGAACCATATTTCATTGGTAGAATTACAAACCACAGGAGTAATGAACCTTTGGAAAAATGAACCTTCGGAATTATGAACCTTCGGAATTATGAACCTTCGGAATTATGAACCTTCGGAAAAACAACATGTATTAACCAAGGTGAGTACTGGTACAAGGAAATATGTTATAGCTAGACTACCTGGTATATCTACTATAGATACACCAGGTAGTCTACCAATGTAAAACCACATGATGGAAATTCACAAAAGAAATATTTTTATTGAAATGCTCACATATTTTGAACAGTTAACTAGAAATAATTAATTCTTTGGGCGGGCTTGGATCAAACCTTTTTAGCCACCTACATGTATGCATACTCAATGAACAAGGCTTTACTCTACTGCAAAATACAAGTCATAGCTTCAAGGAGCGTAATGAAGTATCCTTTCTATAAACAGCATGCAAACACTTTGCATTGTGTACTGAAGAACAGACCCACTTATTTGAGCTAGACAATTGCCTCTGGATATTCGCTTTGTTTTCGTCCAAATGCACATGTAGCATTTTATGTTTGTCCATACAAGTTTGTTTTTTTTTACCAAATTTATTCGTTAAGAAAATAAAGAATTTATGGAATTTCCCTTTTCTCCGTTCTTATGCTGATATTGAATCTGAAAGTTTCCTTATCGAAATGAAGGATGAGAGAAAAAAAATCTTGTATGGACAAACTCCTAAAGAATAAAGCAGTACGAAGAAAAAGCACTCCTTGCTGTGCATACCTGTTTCCCCCTCACATCCATTTTGAAATTGAATCTGGGAGTTTCCTTCTCGAATCAAGGAATAAAACCTTATATGGACGCACTCTTCGTCCCCCTCAAGAGGGAGTTCTTATCCCTGTTGACAGCATCAATAAATCAGGAAAGATAAATTCAAAAGCAAGTGGTAGCGACTCGTCACTAAGTATCAAGGCGGGAGAGGGGAGGAGGAGGAGGGGTGGGGGGTGACATGGAATGAGACACACTCTATGTGCCAAAAGCATCTTTTCATCTCTATGTCATCTGCTTATATCATTTCTTGTCTCATATCAATTGTTTTTTGTCTCTTATCAAAATACTTTCAATTCCTGGAATGGTTTTGAACATTACGAAGGTGTGAAGATCAGGGCCCCATTTCATTAAACTTATTACCAATAACAACTGCTACAGATCTATGACAAATTTGCTCTAAGCCCATTAAATTCAATGATTTCAGTAGCTAATAACAATTATCGTAACTTGTTATTGATAACAAGTTTTATGAAACAGGGCCCAGGTTGAGTCGAGGATCATAAATAGTTGAGTCCAGCACTAGGCTGCAAATGGATGCATTTCAATGGCAGGGCCACCATTTCATAAAACCTGTTATCAATAACAAGTTACAATAACAGTTATAAGCTACTGAAATACTTGCGTCTGATTGGCTGAGAGCAAATTTGTTATAAATTTGTGGCACTTGTTATAAATAACAAGTTTTATGAAACAGGGCCCAAATGATTCTCTAGACTCAGGACAATCAAGTTCAAGTAAGCGCCTCATAACTTTGAAGTGTAAGAGCACACTGAGACAGCCACATTTCTATAAAGATAATATTTATAATGCAAAGTATTATCATGTGCTAGATAAGCGTCAATTACATAAATTGATCGTCTTTTCTGAGATAGTACAAGGTACGTTACTCATTGTGGCCAATGTGTCTACTGATTTATCAAGGTTTTAAAATGCATACAGAGTTGTAGAAACATGATATTATAGCAACACCTGCAAAACTGTTTTATCATCAGCCACTGAAGGTGTTTAGTGATGTTACATGCTACTTCTCTTTTTGGAGGCACAAATTATGGTCAGACCTTACCAATAATGTGGGAACTGAACAGGATGTAGACTACAATTGAGAAAGTATGTAAAACACTGCCAAGATTCTTTAGGCTTGACTTGACCTTTTGCTTCAGTGCCAAATAGAGCCTGTGCTTGCATACAAGAGAACTTAATGTTATCTTTACCAACGGAAGAATGGAGGTATTGTGGTACTGTGCTTCCTTCACTTGACCTGCAGTCAGGGGATGAGGGTTCAGATCCCTGCTGCGCACCATTGTCCTCTGGCAAGACATTAATCCACATTTGCCAGTCTCCACTCAGGTCAAGATACGAAGGAATTATTTGGAAACTATGAGCACCTGACAGCAGCCTAGCTAAAACCAGGGGAATATTGGAGTGCCATTAAAACCTGGTGCACAGCGGATATGAGCGCTATTAAAGAATCCAATATTATCATTATCGCTATCCCATTTATTTAATTTGATTTACCCTATTATCATTCTTGAGAAAGCATCCTAATTTCTTCAGTACCACACCATCCACGGTTCACAGCAATATGCTTCTCTTTTTGATGGCAAAAGGAGCACAGTCTCTATCCGCCTACAGACAACTGAGCCAGAGCAAACTGCATGCAGACTTATTACCACCCTCCCATGATCGGCTTGTGAAATCAAATAAAGGATTTAAGTCAAAGTTCAATCAATTCCGTCCCTTGGCCTGATCCCAAGCGGCGGGAGCACGCAGGGTCCCGTTCTCGGGCGTGTTCCCGAAGATGGTCGTGATTGATGGCGCAGCGCCCAATCGAATCGAGTCAATAAATAAGAGCCAACAAGTAATATCTCCCACTCTCGCTAGCAAAATAAACTTGCCGAAGACAAGAGAAAATAAACGAGGGGGCCAATTGCTGATATGAGACCCGTAGACATAGAATAACTCAACGTGATGATCCTTCCCCTGGTTACACAAATCTAAAAACCACCAACTGCGCATGAAGCATGCACACAGGTGGTCATTCGCTTTCTTATTTGGAACAGTTCTTGTCGGCATGTGCAAACAGGATACTTTGTACTTTCTTAGACACTGCGGATAAAGTGATATGAATATCAAGATGGTGTCACATTTCTCGGATCAAGTCATCCATACACCACCCCTCAAATCTATTAAGGTTTGTGTTCAAGAACATTCAAGCGGCGTGGCTATTCAAGGCTCCCCATCAAGGAAATTTCTATGGGGCTGGACGGAATGGCTTCTACCTTTCTTCAGATTGGTATTCAATGCTGGTATTTCATTTTTACAGCTATATTCTTACCATATAATTAAACTACATATCCCACAAACTGCCAATTCACATTTGAAAATAGTAACTAATAAATGTTGCAAATCTCGAGACCAAAAGCACATTTCCCTATTAATGTTCTATCTAATGAACCACATTCCATACTAGAAAGTAAATAAAACAGACACAACCCTAATTAAAAACACTGGAAACTTTCAAATCAAATGAAAGAACTATTCTTAAATACTATGGAGGCATGTTATTCTTTTATCTTACTGTTCATCCCTTGCTTCCTTCCTTTGTGAGAGGAATCGACTGAATATATATATTTTTATATGATGTAAATTTGCTTGATTTTGGTAATTTATGTTTACATGATTCTATTCTTTATCGTTTATAATGGAGACATTGGTGAAAAGGACATTGTAAAGGTCGTTGCCATTGTCAATGTCATTTTTATCACTGCATTAATCATCACTATGGAATTTCTGTCAAAACAATCCCTAATTTCATTCCATCTGAGATATGTGTCTTTGTAACAGCAAAATAAAATCACATATGATGAACATACATGTATACTGTACATGTACATGGTGTATGTTATACATGCATCAGCTTGAAACATTAGCAATGCAATGATTGTTTATTGATTTACTGTTTTTTCTCCATTCAACAGCACCAATGTGCAAAGTCACATCACTGAATCTAAAGTGTGGCATATTTCGCCTAACGCTGCCTGCACATCGGCAGATCACAATTCATAATGGGAACACAATTCGATCAAAGATAGACAACTCTCCTCTGTTATCGTTGGATGACTTGATAAAAATGCACACACAATCACACATACACACAGATGAATCTGTTCACATTCTATCCCGCTGAACATGATGAGTGAGAGACATACACACGTGAACGCAACCTTGCCTCCCTTTAGCCATCATCCCCAAACACCTCATGAATAATTAACGAGAGCTCTTCCTCCCTGTCGCACCACGCAGACGATCGCTGTGGACCGCTTGAGTGAAATGGGACCGCGGCGCTCGCACTCCTCATAAATTATGCACCACGCAGCCATTTCTCAACGGCGGCGTGCGTGGAGGACTCTTGCGGAGTGTTTGCGACCGGCACTTTGATGGCTGGAGAAAGTGTGTGAATTAGCAGCATAGATAAAGCACTCTAACTTCTCATAGTGAACTGATTTCTTGTTTTATTGCTGCAATGTGACATCTGGCAATTTGTCCTGGCCTTATGTAAACTCTTTACAGCTGTATTGTATTGTATATACATGTATATCTAATAGCAAAATGTCCGTAAGTACATAGAATCATTGCAATTACAATATTAGCCTACATAAAATGGAGCTATTATAATTATCAGTATTATCATTATTATACTCCGTATTTAAAAGTAAAATGTTAAAAATAACATAGAATCACTGCAATTACCATTTGAGTTTACATTTGGTAAAAGGATCCTAAAATAGTGAAAGCTTGTCAAGGTTGGCTCTGTTCAATAAATCATGATTTAAGACAAGTTGATTATCATTAAACCACAATCAAGTATTCTTATCTTAGCATTCAAATTTATCTACTTCTACAGGAAATTACAAAAATGAAACATGTGTTGAAGAAAATTATACAACTGAAACAGCTGTGCATGTTCATTCTGATCACACAATGTGGTTTGGATATTTAAATACAATTACTTTATTCATATTTGTACAAGATTTACATTAAAATCTGTGTAGATCTAATTAATTGAATTTATATTAAACAGAAAATGCAGTATGAGGTAATTTTGTCAATATAAAAACACTTTAAAAATATGTTGATCATCCCTATCTTCATATCTAAGTTAGATCTGGGTCGTTTCATAAAACTTGTTATCAATAACATGGTACAATAATTGTTATAAGCTACTGAAATCCTTGAATCTGATTGGCTGAGAGCAAATTTGTTGTAGAAATGTGGCAGTTGTTACTGATAACAAGTTTTATGAAACAGGTCCCTGAAACTGGTCAGGTTGTACGATAGAGGGTGCTCCAGCGACAATTGCTCTGTGGTCAATATCCTTTACTAAACAAATTTATTAACCCTTTCAGGACAGGAATTATTGAAGGGATAAATAGATCACATTCTGTTCTTCAAATTGGCAACAATAATATTTTCATTTTAGTGCTACATGGTTCTAATAAGGTGTAATGTCTTTGAAAACAATATACATGGTTACAGATTTTGTCTAAAAGTTTAAAAAATTGCCAATTCTGATGAAAAACAATGATTTTGACATCTCAGTATGTTGCCAATTTAAGGATTTTAAGTCTTATCCTCATTTTTAAAATTCCTGGCATCAAACGCAATATGGTCATGCAACAAAAATGGACATAGTGTGTGCAGAAATTTGTGTTCTTTCTATTCATGCATGTGGTATATTGCGTTTGATGCCAGGAATTTTAAAATATATTTTTTAGAGCTCTGAATCAGAAGTTATTGAGGCAAACCACAATATGTGATCAATTGTCTCGAAAGGGTTAAACACTATACCTAATCCTAATCCTGACACTAAACCTAATCTTACTGCAACCTTAAGCCTAATCCTATACTCTTTGATGAAAGAAAGCCTGAAGGAGGCTGAAGCAATTGTCGCTAGAGAATACGTCTGAGCATCCTGAAATTACGAGTATGCAATGATGCCTGAGCTCATTTGAGGGCTTTTAATCCCTCTTTTCTTCTTTAAATTGGCATCACTTGTATTTTGTTTACTGCTACATTTTTCTTCATGTAATAAAAGAGTCATGTATATATGAAAGTAATAAACTTCTACAGAAACTATGTTGAAAAGTTTCTTAAAAATACCAATTATGTATGGTACAGTAATTGTGAACATGTTCTCAATATAACTATTGTAATGCTTATTTTCCTTCCAAAAATTTTTGTCATTAAACACGTACTGTAGCAATGCATTAGAAATAGACAAAGTGTGTTCAGAAATTTGACTCTTTTTGGTCATGCATCTGGTATACATGTATTTCTTAAGGACTCTGCATCAAAAGTTACTCAGCCAAACTGCAAAATGTGTGCAATCGTCCTGACTAGGTTAATCCGTTACTGTTAAAAATCACACTACTGGTATTTCATTCAAAATATTCTAATGGGCAAATCCAAGGTATTTCCCATACTTTACCAAGTTTAATGTAATTGTATTATAGAATTGTGAACATGAATTTTTACTGGATTATTTGTTTAGTCCAAACTCTAGGAGGGCTATCAGCCTGATACAGTGATCAGGTATGTTAAAATCTGATGTGGTCGGTAATGTATGGGGCAATAGATAGCTTGGACTTGCCCTAATATGGATCATAAGTAGTAGCTAAGTTGTTAAAGCTGTACTCATGATTTGAAAATATATCCAGTTGGAAATCAAATCAATATGTACTAGCATCTAGGCCGATTGATAAGGCCTTCATCATCAACTTTCTGATTCTTTTGTAATCATAAGCTTTCATGCTGCAGGTCCCTTTATCATATAACAAGAAGCAAATATCAAGTTTACTTGTTCAGATACTTTTGTAGCACATCATTAGTAGAATTAATACAAGTGGCCATATAGCAGAGCTTCAAAGAAGCCCTTTTAAATTTTACTTTGTAAAAATAACATTTCGTGGCAGAGGTATATACACACTGTACATGTATTTTTTGCTGGAGCTCTTTTAATTTAGTGCTTGTTTTCCAGAACTCATTTGAGAGTTCCAGATTTAAATCGCTCACTGCTTCGAGCCATTAAATCCAAAGAAATATTATGACATGAATAGTGACAATTTCAGTACACCATATCGTCTGTTTGGAGCAAGAAGGGTGTTAGTCCCATCATTTGTACACAGTTAACGGCCTTCTGGCTCAAAACAGACGGTACACACGTAGTTTAAGCAGGAATAAAAGAAACATGCTGACGGGATTTGAATGCAACTGCTCCAATCATATCCACATTTTTAACCTCAATTGGTTGATCTTCATACGGGATGGCACATATGATCTACATACAATGCTCTGCCGGTAGTAGGAGAGAGTGAGCAAAGTCATGCATGCACGACATTAAACCCGACTGGCTATAGCTCGGGGCTCTGTTGACGGAGAGACAGACGTACATGCTAGGGTTAACTCAACGTCAGCATGAAATTCAATTTATGGATTACAGAGTTGGCGGTGGTGAGGGGGGGTAGTAGGAAGGGGGGGAGAGGTGTCAGAAAGAAACGCACAATGGGGTAAAGCGAAAGGAAAGAATCGTCACTGGACGATTCCCACTTTGTCAAGGTGATGTTTTCTATAAAAAGTCTGGTTGCATTAGGTGTGTATCTACTACGTTGTAAGTATTAGGCAGTGATCGAGCCACAGGAGCTGAAGGCCATTTGCCACAGAAACTCTTAATGGAGCCCCGGTAAGTGAAACAAAATGGCTTCCCCAAAACAATGATTCTATGAAAGGGTCATAATCCATAAAATAAGTTAAACAAAATGATGATTTGATCTAAAGGTAGATGTAGCCTAAAGTGATATTTTTTGGTGAAATTGAAGACTGGAATGGGTGCTACAAGAAGGGAAGGGGAGGGTGATCTGAAGGGTTTTTGGAGAAGGGGGGGGGGGGGGGGAGAATGGCATCCCCATACATCTCATCGGTCGACTGATATTCATGCGACTGCACCAGAATAAAGAACCAGAAGGAAGGGCTGGTTGAATGAGTGCTTTCGTTGGCACGCTTCATCGCATGCAGGGTACCTCATAGGCCTACGGCACACATGCACGGCCATGCACACAGACTTGGCATTGATTAACATCAACGTCTATAGCGAGCTGCATGGCTGGCTATGACCGTGGCGTGCTTGGAGTGCAAGAAGGGCAGGGCAAGTCGACGTAGTGTCTGCCACCACAACTTTACAACCTTCTGCCAGCAAAAACTCTCCAAGAGGGAGTTGATTAACATCTATAGCTAGCTGTATGGTTGGCTATGACTGTGGTAGTGTGCTTGGAGTGCAAGAAGGGCAGTTCAAGTCAACTCAATGTTTAGGACCATAACTTATGACCTTCTACCACCAAAAACTAATGAAGAATGGGCAACAATCCTTGAATCCTTATCCTGGGGTACATGCATTGGCCAAACAGGATTCAAAAACTACGTGGACTGGACATTTTAGGCATATAATGCCTTTCAATATATGCAAAGCATTCCTGAGACTATGATTCAAATGTCATAATTATAATAGGGAAATACGATATGATCCTTCAAATTTTTTGGTTACCTTTTGAAAAGGTTTTTACTTGAAATCTCCTGTGTAATTCCACACAAAAAGTCAATGACAACAAAGTAAAATGTCTTTTCGCTACTGATTAACTGAGGTATATTGCTATGTATTGACTTAACATAAAGAAATCTGGGCTCTGTTTCATAAAACTTGTTTTCAAAAGCAAGTTGCAATAATTGATATAAGCTACTGAAATCCTTGTATCTGATTGGCTGAGATCAGATTTGTGATAGAAAGTTGGTAGTTGATACTGATAACAAGTTTTATGAAACAGGGTCCTGACATTCTAATCCAAGTCAAACATAGTAATCCATGTCAATTCTGTCTTAGGACTGCAATTATAATAAATTATCATCATAGAATCATAAAAAATGGTAACTATTTCAGTATTTATCCTCAGTTTTACTCTCTATGTTACCCATTATTGTGTATATATCTGTCTTTTGTTGATTATGATCTGTATGTACATTATATTTCCATTTGTAATGCATGTAAACAAGACAAATTTTCTTATATGGACAATAAAACAATAATAATAATTTTTTTAAATAATGTATTTTTTTCAATATTGATCTTTCAATAACAATAACGACAAAAATGTCTTTTTGCAAGTGCAGGGCAAACACATAATACATATGCAAACAGAATTTTATCCTTACTCTGACAAGTCTAAGAGCACAAAACTTTTAAACATATACAGGGTAATCTCACGACCTTTTCAAATTCTCCAACCCATAAAAAAAAAAACAGTCATGAAAATTTGTATGCATGGCATCTTGCCATATATTATATGATCATGCCAGGAGACCATATCAGCACATCTGTGTGATAGTTTCCTCTCATCAATAAAGGATCTAGCATGGCATAATGGCTGTGTTAATGCTCAGCGCAGGTTCAAAAGTCCATTTAAGAGAGACGGGATAAGAGATATTCTGAATCAGGATGTCGTAAATGAGAATTCTTGTATGTGTCTTTGGCTTACTAAAACTAAAACACATGGAACAAATCATGTGAACTTGAGGAAAAACCTCCTTGGAAAGCACCAACATGGAACAGTGAACTAACCTCATTCTTAACAAAAGACTCATCTTTTTTTCCTTTTCTCTCTTTTTTTTTCAAACTTGTTACTCAGCTACATGTGTATTTTACAGCATCTGTCACATTCATTTGAATGAAAGATATAAGTTGATTTGTAGTTTTTACTATTCATTTCATTTGTAGTTTTTTAGTTTTTGTGATTTTTTCTTTGAAGCAGCTGATTATGTCAAAGGAAACTGCTTTTGTTCTTTGTAACTCGAGAAGAAAGGCATCTCATGAAATAATACCCGCATACAAAGCAGTACCTTTCAATATTGTACATTTGAGACGTACGACTGGGTTCATATTTCACTTTGAGATGCTGCATAAAGAAATCACCCAGGTACCAACAGCCATGTGAAATCCTTTAACTTAGGTCTTACCGGTATTAGCGCTTACTGATACTGGATTCCAACCACCCAGCGCAATCATCCCCAATGCAATGGGATATAGAGTGCTACTGCATCTGGGAGTTGACATACAGGATGGAAGCCCTTGAGCTCTATCCTGCTTGCAGAAGGGTATAACGCTGAGTGTATGCCTTTGGAAAAATGCAGATCATATGCCCCGGCCTAATAAGGAGTCATTGCATACGTCGGCAGACATACGTTGGAATCATAACATATGACCATGAAATTGAAAAAAAAAAAAATAGAAGAGTTATCTTATCAAAATGCAAGTCTTGTCAATATCGGGAAGATGGATACTGCTGGTGGATAACATGCGGGAATTCAGCAAAATGTCAAGTTATGTGAAGACGAATGCAGATGAAAAAATTCAGATAGATGTGAATGAAGAGCTTTTTCTATAAAATCATTTTTGTAAAGCTTTTTTTCTGGGAATTTTTTTGAGTACATTTGCATTAAAATTTAATTCAAGAACAACATGAATTCAATAGGTTTTACCTCAGCACTTTAAAAGAATGTTTTCATTCTGATTGTTGAAAAGCTACATTTATCATTCCAGTTCAACACTGATATACAGGGCTCTCTTGCAAAGCAGTTTTTAATGTACTGAAGAGACTACCCTGTATAAAGAACACAGAATAAATAAATAAATACAGGTCTTGCTTTCTAATTTACATCAACCACTAATAAAATCATGATATTTGATTGGAACAGAGCAAATTGATATATCTTATATCTTGGTATTACCATGGATTCTTATACGTTGGATGACAGTACATACCTACAGCTTGATAAACTTTGGCAAATTGCTCTGTGGTCAAAATCTACTATCAATCAAATTCCTACATCACCTAGATACTAATAATCCTAGAAACAGTGAAATAGAAAAATCTATTTGATTTCTCTATATACGGTAGTAACAATTATTGCCCACTCCAAGTACTAAAAGATGAAAGATGACTTACACATGTATAATCATCAGCCCCCTTCTACCATCCAGGCGCTCTTATCTGAATGAACAATCTACCCGCGCATTCCTACAATTTTCCATATTTTTAACCCCTCCAGGTGATAAGCAAACAAAAAAATGATAAACACGGACGGTGTCGGGTATCGCCTCACAACCCCCCTACTTTCGCAAATGAAGAAAAGAATGCTTTCCATTAGTAGACCCAGTTTTTTAATGCTGGTGTTTACACGAGACAACAGAGGGAGACTCGTCGGCTGCGGCCAAGAATACCACACCTTGAAATGTCAGAGAAAAAGAGAGTGCCGAGGTGGGTCCTTTTTTTTAAACGCGCATTTAGCAAATTGCACTTATCAAAACTATTAGGAGATATTTGAGCTCAAATTAGAAGAGGGGGAAAATAAAACGACAGCAATGTTCTATTTGGTAGTATGCTCTGGCGATATTTGCTCTGTGGTCAATATCTAATACTAATTCCTTACTTCTACTCTGCACCCTAACCCTAACCCTAATGTTAATTATCCTCATCATCATCATTATCATCATCGCATCAGATTCACCATTATCATTACTATTATTCTAATTCCTATTATCATCATCACTATTATGAATCAATCTTATTAAAGTAAAGGTGTGGTTAAACTCATGCAACTATCATTGTTGAAAGCTTTAAATACATGTAGGTAGCAAAAATGAAAATAACTGGCTGACTGTAAGGTCCCTAAAAAAGCACATCAATTATGAATAATAACAGGACATTTAATAGGTCAACTTATAAACAAATTGTGTTCAAACACAGATATCTCTGAACTTATGCAACTATCACAAAAAAACCTTACGAAATGTCACAAATTTGCAAAGCTGTATACTTGATTCCCAAAATAGCTCATAAATTTTTGATTACCCCTAATTACATATAGATTTTCCCTTTAAATAATACTTTCCAAACCTTTAGAGTACTCTCTCAATCGATTTCCCAACCTTCAATCGACCATCATGCTCCACTGCAGTTAATAAGAGACATTGTCCTTTGAGACGATATCATTTATCATTCGGCCGACATCGTAAATAGTTCTTTACCTAGAAGTTATCAAATACATTTTTTCCACGCAGGGTTCAAACACTGTTCATTCGCCATTAGATCGATACTTGACCTATATTTTTGTGTTTGCACGTACATTGTCACTAGGAAATGCATTGGATCTAGGCCTATATCTGACATCGGTGTTGCTAATTTATATTTACGGATGCGCTTGATTTCGTCTATGAATCAAGGAACACCTGTAAAGGTAATTCAGTGTTGGTCAAGGTCACAGATTAGGTGAAAATGAGTTTGTCGAATCTGACGATTCATAAACAGAAGGTGAGATTTGAATTGCGATTCAAATCAGTTTCTGCTTTTGCACTCTATGGGTAGCATAGAGCACACAGATATGAAAATGAGAGTGAGATCGAGGTTAAAAGAACAAAAATCAACTTTTGATTCTCACTTAAAATGACCCCGTGTGTCAATGGTCCCTAGAATGGATTACCGTAAAACTTTCGTGAATTGCACACAAATTGCTTTTGCTTGAAATATCAAGCTTTTCCAATATTTCAAAATAGATCTATGCACAGTTCAAGCACATGTGAATATCATGAACTGTCAAACAGTACTTTTATATTACTACTATTAAAGCTCACAGACAGTCTCGGTAGCAAAAACATACTGGCAAGAAACTTATCCTACATAGTCACATACTATTCTTCTTTTATCATAAGATACATGTACGAGATTATTTAACATTCCATTCACGATTTCGAACAAATTTTAGTGTAAATATGTGTAAGAAACGCTTGGTAACGGCTTTTCACTGCCTCACGCTAAGACCATATCCACCCGAAGGTTCCCCGCACAATAAACCCAGCGCTTCGCACTGTGTGTAGCGTATTCTATAATGTGTGTGGCCGTTGTCTGAATTTACATCCCCTCTTTTTTGGGCCAGGGACTTTTATTACTTTTCACCTCTCATTCGATAAATATTTCACTTGAGGAGGAAAAAACTTCACAGCATCTTAGTTATGTTAGTACCTGCTATTCATTAAGTAAAATCAAAGAAATCTCACGAAAAGTTTTTGAGAGCTTCCCAAAACTATCTGTTACCTTTAACTGTCAAATGGTACCTTTATATCATTTTTATTAACTGTCAAATAGTACTTTTATATTATTTCTATTAACTGTCAAACATTACCTTTAAATTATCACATAATATCTTTACATTATAACTATTAGATGTCAAATAGTACCTTTATATTATTACTATTGAATGTCAAATGGTACCTTTAATCTTAGACATGGTAAATATCATAATTTAGCTTGGGTTGCCAGGCATCCTTACAGGGACTCATTTGGGGCCAAATTAAATTTATTCTTGGTGGTTTGTGGATGTTATCTGGCTAGACTCCAAATAGAAGTGTTGATAAGAAACTGTACCAGATAACTCCCAGAAAACACGAAGACACAATGTTTTCTGAATGGTATCATGCTGACATGCTTTGTGGCATGATGGAAAAAAAAATGAAATTGCATAGTGAGGGCTAGTTTAACTCTAATGTGCATTATTGATTTTATTTTACAACTTCAATTTTTTTTCTCTCTTAAGGGGGCTTCTCCACAAGTTGTTTGTGTATATAAATATTTGTGTAGTTATTGCACAAATCATAAACAATGTAATAAATACATAAATGGCAATTATTCCTAGAACACATTATTGTCTTTTGATTCAACCTGGTAGGATTTATTTCTTGAATGCAATGAGCGCTATGGTTGCCAGAGCTACAGGCGGGGTAATAATATCCAAAGTCCTTTAGAAACACAGAGACGTTATATCATAATGTGATAAACTCTTTACAAGAACAGGGCCCCGTTTCATAAAACTTGTTATCAATAACAAGTTGCAATAACTATTATAAGCACCTAAAATTCTTGCATCTGATTGGGTGAGAGCAAATTTGTCATATAAATGCAGCAGTTGTTACTGATAACAAGTATTATGAAACAGGGCCCTGAATATCATTATCATCATCAATCTCCCTGGGCCAGAAAACAGAACATCTAAAAAAAAAAAAAAAATTTTTGAATGAAATAAAGAAAGGAATAATCATTAACCTTATTAAAACAAGTTTTCGGTTTTAATTCACGTATGCACATGTAATTCACATAATTATTGAACCTGTATGTCATAATCTCATAGAACCACCATGCACAGCAGACTCTACATGCATTTCAATGGGGTATGAGCGGTGCATGCCTGAACTGCACAGTTCATGCATGCTTACACAACCGTGAAATCAAAGGCAGTGTAAACAAAGCTCCAAATTAGCACTGGTCAACCCTTCAAAGATCAGGGGGTTGTTTACACTTGACAGTCCCCCTTAATAACACTAACAAACACGCTCCCCTCAAGCATGCCCTTGCCTTATGGCAATGGAAATTAAATGCCAAGAATACTTCAACAAATCAATAGCCTGGATCAATACTAATATATAAAAGTAATGACCGGTCTTTTATAGGGTATACAATTCAACATGCACGTATACTCTTGAAAGTGTAAAAGGGGAATTGTAAGACACATGCTCCACAGACAATTGGTCTATTTCTTATACTTGTTGAATTCTGAACTTGAAGTCCGGACCAAACACTGTGCCTAACCATAATCCTAAACCTAACCTAGAACCAGTTCGCAATCCAAGCCCTAACCTTTATTTGTAACTGGGTAATGAGTAAAGATATATGAGGTAATCTGGGCCCTGTTTCATAAAACTTAATATCAATATTATCAATAACAAATGCCACATATGTATCACAAATGAGCTCTCAGCCAATCAGATGCAAGTTTTTCAGTAGCTTATAACTGTTATTGTAACTTTGTTATAGATATCAATTTTTATGAAATGGGGCCCTGGGCCCGTATTCGATTCAATGAAATATAAGTAGTTTACTTAGTTTTTTGGCTGAGCTAAAATACTTAAGCAATTTTCGTATTCAGTTGAATCTTTTGGCTAAGTATTTTACCCTAAGTCTAAGACAGCTCCCTAGCAGACTTAAGCCAATTACTTGATTGGCAGGTACATGGCTTTCATGCATACGCAGAGCAAGCAAACCATGTAAGCGCACATCTACTGTGACGCATTTATTGCGATGATTTTGGACAGGATATGTGACGTCACAATGATATCAGTAAGTATTTTGCCTTAAAGTCGACTTGCTAAAGTAAAATGCTTAAATTTGATCTGAATACAAGTTAAGCCAGTTTACTCAGCCAAGCCAAATGCTAAGTAAAATGCTAAGTTAATGCGCGTTTTGATTTGAATACCGCCTGTAAGGACAACAACAAACTGCACTAAACCAAAATGTGCATGTTAATGCCTTTCACTGATTATTCTAGCAAGTAACAAAATTGCATGCATATTTTATATAAATAATAACATTTTAAAAAATCTTTATTTACTTCACTACTTTCCAGAAGCTAGTCACTCATGAATAACTTCTGGACAGGAATTATTTAAGGGCTAAATTGATCACATTTTGTTCTTCAAATTGGCAACAATATTTTTCTTTTAGTGCTACATGGTTCAGATAAGGTGTAATGTCTTTGAAAACAATATACATGGTTAGAAATTTGTTGAATAGTTGAAAGAAATTGCCAATTTTGATGAAAAACAATGATTTTAAACCTCTCAATGTGTTGCCAATTTAAGGATCTCAAAGCTAATTTTTGTTTTTAAAATTCCTGGCATCAAACGCAATATGGTCATGCAATAAAAATGGACATAGTGTGTGCAGAAAATTTTGCTCTTTCTACTCATGCATCTGGTATATTTTTTAGAGCTCTGGATCAAAAGTTATTGAGCCAAACCACAAAATGTGGTCAATTGTCTTGAAAGGGTTAAAGCGGCTGAATTTGACGATATCAAATGTACAGATCAGGCTACGTTTCATTTGATATTTGTTACTGAGTCTTCTGGAGTGCAGGTTAAGACCCGGCATGATAATTTGATGGCAATTTGTAGGAGGCTGCTAGTATGTTTATAGTACTCCTGAAGCGACAATAAAACCAGCCGCATCGGTAACATGAGAAGAGTGACTTGATTGCAATCATAGTATTTTCTGATTGGGGGGGGGGGGGGGGGGAGGTGGTTGTGTGTGAGGGGAGGTAGGTAAAGCAAGCAGCATAAAATTGCAGTAGTTTCGGAATGTGTTATTTGGTGCTCTGTTTTACCTCACTGCTAGGAAAGCAAGTATGTGCCTGTATGTTGACAAGTAACAAGGGGACCTATGGCTTCTCATCGGTAACATGAGAAGAGTGACTTGATTGCAATCATAGTATTTTCTGATTGGGGGGGGGGGGGGAGGTGGTTGTGTGTGAGGGGAGGTGGGCATAGCAAGCAGCATAAAATTGCAGTAGTTTCAGAATGCGTTTTTTGGTGCTCTGTTTTACCTCACTGCTAGGAAAGCAAGTGTATATGCTTGTATGCTGACAAGTAACAAGGGGACTTATGGCTTTACATCCTATCCACAAGACTTGGCGACTGATAACCCCAGATCCTACAGGTTATGAGACCACTGCTTTACTACTCAGAAGTCACAGGTTTATATTACGCTTTCATTGTAATAGATTTTTGCCTCGTCTTTTTGATGAAATTGTTACGTGCAATCTCTAAATGAACAAAAGGCGTAAAATTGGAAATATACGATTAGAAAAAAAAAGGGGTAAATAGTAAGTCTGGGTATTCAAAAGGAATAAAAAATGCATTAGGTGCTTTTTCAGAGAATGTAAGAAAAAAATATCCATTATTTGCTCTCTGAGAGGGAAAAAAAAAAGAAGAAGAAGAAGCTAGGAACGTGACTTTATCTGTCCATTTAGACAAAAAAATTTCCAAACTGAAGCCACTTGCTGACCACGCAGATGATATATCTTGACTGAAATAGCAAAGGAATAGAGAGGGAAGGGGTAAAGAAAAGAAGATCATGCTCACTCCACACATTACGTGATTAACCCAATCAATCCCACCCTCAGTCATGCCAGCCATCGGCCACTCAACACCTCGGTGCTCAAAAGGTTAACGACGCTGCGCTGTAAAGAGCCCTCATCCAGTCGCGCTGAGTAGCTGCGCAAACAGAAATCAGAGCTCGTAATGCTGCCGCGGTAAACGCTGAAATACTCCACAAACGACTTTCCGTGCCTCCGCGGCCCACTCGCTTGTTTGCACGCCGTTTATGGGCTGTATATTTCCCCGACACAATGAGATGCTCATTTGGCATAGAAAAGGATGGAGCAACACAAGAGGAGAAATTACTTGTGCTATCAGGGGAGAGGTAAATTGAGCAGGTTTTTTTATATTGCCTGTTGAGAGCAAAAAGGGCATTAATTCTATGTAAAAGAATAGAGTTAGTGCCTTTAATTTCTGCCTTTCTGCCGACAATGTACATCATTGTCAAACAAGAAACATTGCATGATAAAAGTCATTTCGATTTCCGTATTATAGCTCAACTTCCAATCTCAATCGTATCTTCCGGATTTGCAACTAGAAAATGCGGTATGACAGGCGTTAGAAATGTCTCTCATTATTATTTGTTTCAATATTGTTGCCTTGGTTACGTGAAAGTCAGTATATGCAAATCTAGGCATTACCCTGTAAATTTATAACATACATGGACATGGCATTTACACCATATTTTGTCACATCAATAAATACAAACACAAAACAGATAGATGATTGTACCTGTTGTAAGAAATTCATAATCAGTTATTTGTATAAATATATTTTATAATAACAACTAGTCTAATTGAGATTTATTTTCTTAAGCTGCCATTATATACGGCAGATTGGGATGTTCTTTTAGATTTCCAATCAAAATCAAATCTAAACCATGATTGCTTTCCAGAACTCAAGCATTCATAATATCACGATATCAAGACTTCCAGATTTCAAATGACCAAAGCTAAACTTTGGGCAAAATCGTTTCAAAGTTTGCTTTTCATAAGAGTTAAATGGTTGGTGAACCTTTCAAACTGCATTTTATTTGTAATACCTTTCCCCACTTTCTAAATTATCATGATTTTATATTTAGTAGAAAAGAACTGTGGTACGTTACATAAAAGCACTAACTCTCTCCTTTTTTTTCCTCCAGCATTTAGTACAGGCACTTCCATTTTGAAGATTTGCTAAAGCTTGTTCCAATTTAAGAACAAATATAGAATATAATGTCTGTTTGGAGCCAGAAGGGCATTAACTCTGCATTAAAGTAAAGAGTTAACGCTCTTCTGGCTCCAAACAGACGATAATCTCTCTAGATCATATGCTGAACAGAACCAGAAGGATGTTAACAATATCATAAGAAAATTGAGATATTGGTGACATTTCAAATCAGCATTTATTCCTGTTATCTTTAATTGCATATTGCTTTTTAATGCAATTCGGTTTTCATTTGATGGTAATTGTAGAAATGTTTCTGCTTGTACTCATATACCCAAAGAGTCAATAAATCTTTAATCTCTTATTCATATTTGGAAATTATGGGTTCACTTTTTTCAGCCATACTTTTGCCTTTAAACATGCAGGTGGGTGCATATTATTGAGCTTTCAAACATTATTTTGTTTCAATGCAACTGCACCATTCAACCAAATCATCATGGTTTGTTCTTCTTATATCACATGTTTCCATAGATTTTTGTTACATACACTGTTATGATTGCATATAAAGAGTATAAAGTCTCTCTAAAAAGGAAATACAGCATTCTCTATGCTTTGCAGGTGAATGCAGGTCTCTCTTCCATTCAAATATTGGCAATGGTAAGAGTCGAAAAAAAACATTGAATAGCTCTGACACAGTCTATATTTAGGTGACTGAGCATGGATGGCCAGCAAATGTCACAGCAAAAACTCATTTTCACAACTGAATGAAAGTCAATAATGCACATTAGAGCACAGATGAATACGCCAGGCTTCAAAACAACTTGTCGGGTGGCACTAGCCAAACACGTACCATTGTCTGGGAGGACGCGAGATGGAGAGAGAGAGACAGACAGAGAGAAGGGAAGGTGAGGGAGAGACAGACATAGAAGAGATGGAGAGAGAGAGAGAGATGGATGGGTAAACAGAGGGAGAGGGACAGAGATGGAGAGGGACAGAGACAGAGAAGAGAGATAAAGAGAGAAGGATAAACATAGAAGAGATGAAGAGAGAGATAGAGATAGACATAGAAGAGATGGAGAGAGAGAGAGAGATGAATATGTAAAGAGAGGAGAGGGAGATAGATGGAGAAGGACAGAGACAGAGAAGAAGAGAGATAAAGAGGGAGCGATAAACATAGAAGAGATGGAAAGAGAGATGGATAGGTAAAGAGATGGAGAGGGGAAAGAGAGAGAGAGAAAGAGATGGAGAGATTAAGAGAGAGATGGAGTGGTAAAGAGAGGGAGAGGGATGAAGAGGGAGAAGAGAGGGAGACGGAGAGAGATGGGGGAAGAAGACGAGATGGGCATCTCGATGCAATCGTCATGGCAACTGTTGGCCAAGCTCATTCGAGGATGGGAAATGAGAAGTAGCTCTTTGATTGGCATTAAGAACAGATTACAGGTGCATTAATTGCCTATTGATTCTCACAGTCAGTCGAACATGTACTTACAAAGGTCAGGACGGGGTGAAGAACATCGGTGAAAATAATCGACTTCTCAAAGCGGAATGACTAAACATTCAACATAGACTCTCGCATACAACACGTCTTCTTTAAATGGAAAGGCTAAATGTTAATAAATGAAGATTACAATTCAACTTTACCTTAGGCCTGCATCCTAGATTGTCAAACCAGCAGAGCTAAACTTGTGGCATTAATATTCTTTTTGGGGGGTGGGGCATTACTGATCACGTTTTATAGAACTGCTCGGTTCTTCAATGGAATTTTCGTCAAATTTTTCAGGTAGGGCTACAATAACATTAGTATTTAACTAAAGATGGAGTACCTGAACAATTTTGAGTTGTTTCATTTTCAATTAGAAGTGTGTTCCTTTTAGTGAATTTCATCTGTTAAGAGCCAGAAGGGTGTTAATTCTGTATTTAAGTGTATGAGTTAACACGCTTTGGCTCTGAGCGATGATTTGATCCATAATGCCGCCAACCGTCATACCTTAATCATCCTGCTGGTTAATATTTTTCATCAGAATGATTCACGAAGCAGTGACATTTGATAAATTTGAATGATAAGTTTGCTAACCATTGTACTCAATTGTCTTTCAGGTTCTGTGTTTTCTTCAGAATGAGCTAACATCCTTTTGCTTCTAAGCAGAAGGCACTAACGCGCAAAACAAGACAGCTCTCTAATCCATCTTCTTCAAAGGGTCTTATCACGTAATAGACTTCTCCAGGTTCCAATTCACACTGATACATATATCAAAAGAGATTTAGGTTCATAAAGCTTTTGAAAGTTTTCCTTATCCTTACATATCTCTTCCTAAACAATAAATCTTTTCTGCTTTCACTTCAAAAGCCTTGTCCACACATAAAGCTGTAAAAGGTCTCGAGAAATGTTTTCACGTCCAAATAAATGGCAAACAGAGATGAGAAAAGAAGTAGCTGCGCGAAACAGAAGCTCTTTAGCGTACTTACTTATCTGTGTGTAGATCAGGAATGAGAAGTCTATTACGCTTATGTCTGGGACATCCCAGTAGATGGTAATAAATAAATGGTTTCGGTGTGAGCTACAAGGTTTGATAAAGGTTTGATGGTATTTTACCCGACTGCTAAGAAAGCATATGTAAGCTTGTAAGTAAGCAACCACAGGACCAACGGCTTTAAGTCCTCTCTGAGGGACTTGGTAATGAGGATTAATGCCGTAACAAAGGGCACTAGCATATTCACTTGGTTTCGAACCCGGGTCCTCCAGTTACAAGACCACTGCTCTACCACTGAGCCATCGCGCCTCCACAAGCTCGCTTGTGGTTCTGAAACTACAAGTAAACTGAAAGTTTCGAAACTACGAGTCTCTACATACAGTCTGAAACTATAAGATAACTCAAAGTTTTGGAGCTACAAGCAAAACTTTAAGTTTTAGCTCCCTCCATGTGAACCTGACTAATGTTGGTCGGGTGAACCCTCAGATAAGTTGTCAGAAGGGCCACAAGACCAACATGTCAGTCTCGTGGGCTGTACCTGCTTGTTTCATCTTTTTTTCAGTGGCAGTTTTTAAGAAGCAAGTCACCCTGTCACTTGTGAACTAGGCTTTACGAGGTGTTAAACTGCCGCAGGACTCTCTTCCCTTTCTATCATTTGCTTGTTATTTTTTAATGGATTCACTGGTAGACAGAGAGCTTTATTTTAATCATTAGCTTTGAAGTTGTGGGCTGTACTTTCAAAACTTGTTCACATCTTTTAAAGGACACTCCAGTCATAAATTTTAATGAAATCAGATGAACATAATTTAAAACGATATGAAGTTTTGAAATTAAAGATCACTAAGATTATGTGAAAATATCAAATTTGCAAAACCACTGTGATGTAATTCTGGACAACTAACATCTGCATCTGCAATCAAGATGCAGGGTTCAACACATTAACTTTTTTTCACAAGGGTCCAAGATTTAAATCTTTAGGATATTTATATTAAAATACACCCCTTGTGTAAATTTCTAAATTTTGGTGGGTCTGGAGTTTAAAAAAATTGGGAGGCCCATGTGTGCACCAGATCCCTGTCAGTGTCGAGACCTGCAAAATGACTGAAAAAAAAAACACTTTTCATAATTTACCTTTCCCCCCAATAGATGACATTTGATAAACATGCAACTATTTATAGTAACATATAATAATATGTTATGCCTAAAAAGAAAAAAAATATCAAAAGACAAAAAGAAAATTATATTTCTATGTTTTAACAAATGGGAGAGTTGTCCTCACATTCCATGTTTATCACATGACCAATCCATCAATTATCAAGCATTTTAACTCTTTGGCATTCACATCTTTCATATTGTTTGTCTGTTGTTTTTTATGAAACCTCACAAGCCTGTTTTTCCGATTTTGTTGTCTTTTACAAAAATTAAAATGTCATGAAGGTTAGAATGCCCTTGAAGACTTATTTATACTCATAATGATCACTTCTCATTTTCTTGGCTTACGATGAAAGGATAACCATTTCAATTATTTGTCACAAGATTGGGGATTTCATGAGCACAAATAGATTTAATGAGCATGGAACTATACATCAACCCACATGGTATGAAAATATACCACCATGTTTACATACATGTATTCCCAATAAGATTTTATGAAAAATGTTTTTAACTATGGTTTCTTCTTTCACTGTTTAAATTAAAATGTCAAATCATAAAAATTCAAATGAGCAGTATTATAATACTGAATCAAACCTAAGATGTGATAGTGTCGATATCAACCAAACATGCCCTCATTATGTTTCAATTCAGAAAAAAAATCATATTCTACATCTTTAAAGGGTACCAATCACCATAAGATATTTTGCTCTGTAAGTTAGAGGATCCATGTTATACTATATTCAGAATATGGGCTTAAAATATCAATTCTATAAAGAGATATTGCAATTATAATTACACGCTCTATAGGCGTAAAGGCGACTCATGAGTAGACTACTCGACGCAACCGTACGCACTCGCCAAGATAAGGGCATTTTCATGCTATCCTTTATCTCATTCATACTCTTTAATGGTTGACCTATAGAAAGCCAGATAAAGTTCTTTGAGGTTGATTTTATACTTTCTAACTGTATACAAATTATTTTTTCAGGTGATTGGTACACTTTAATATATTTGGGTTTTTGTAATAAGTCATTCATTTTATATTTCATGTAGTTCTGTACATTGTTCTTTTAAAAAAAGCACATTAAGCAAAAGCATATTGCACCGTTCTGCTAAACGCAGACGCGCACTATAGAGACAATTGACCACATTTTGTGGTTTGGCTTAATAACTTTTTAATTCAGAGCTCTAAAAAAAAAAAATTCCAGATGCATGAGTAGAAAAAGCTAAAATTTCTACACAAACAGTCCAGTTTTGTTGCATAACCATATTGCCTTTAATGCCAGAAATTTTAAAAATTAGAATAATATTTAATATCCTTAAATTGGCAACATATTGAGAGGTTCAAAATCATTGGTTTTTTAATCAAAATTGGCAAATTTTTCATCTTTAAAAAAAAATTTTTATACCACATATACTGTTTTCAAAGACAGTACACCTTATTAGAACCTTGTAGCACTAAAAGAAAAAAATATTGTTGCCAATTGGAAGAACAAAATGTGATCAATTTAGCCCTTGAATAATTCCTGTCCTGAAAGGGTGAAGCAGAAGATCCTTAGCATAAAAATGCCTATAACTTCAAAAATATTGTGCTTATTTGATACGAAACTACTAAAATTAGGTAGTTACAGTCCATGTTCTCTTTTTAGTAGTTGATAAAGAGAAAACTCCCTGTCCTGTTTTAAAAAATGGTAAAATATGTACAGAGATTAAAATCTTAGAAGTGCATTACCAGAAATTTCCTTGCACATGTGCTAATGCACCTTCTGCCAGCGAGAAGTATGACAATATCTGTCTTCAGGCTTGTGAATTTTTTTTCATTATGAATAAAACTGCAATTTAATTTTTTTTTTAAATGACACACATTAGAGCCAATTTACTAAAAAAAAAAAAAAAAAAAAAAACTTGAAGAAAATGAAATCCAAAATTAATATTATTTCTATTTACATATCATATTTTGTCCTCCCTTTTGAAATTTATGCAAAAATTGAAATAATGTCTCCGCCGGGAATCGAACCCGGGCCTCTGGCTTGTTCAAAAGTCACCTGCCCCCCAACAAAGCAATTAATTAATGAGTTTGAAGATCTGTCGCCGAAACCACTGGCCCGTCTCCGTGGTCTAGTGGTTAAAAGGCATTGGCATTCTAAGCCAGTGACCCGGGTTCCATTCCCGGCAGAGAATTTTTTCAACCTTTGCACAAATTTCAAAAGGGAGGACAGCTCTCGGGAACTTTGTTTTAAGCTACGCAACCATTATGCTCTCATTTCAGTTCACATTATATTTATTTCCACGAGAATTGCCAAAGCTGTTGTATATGTTATTTCTGTATATGTATATACATCATGAAATATATCATACTTCTGTATAAGTGGGTTTTTTTTACCATAGGAAACTCCTTCGCTCACAAGTCAAAGGGTGAACTATGTATAGTACTTCAAGGGATAAAATTGTGATGGCCTCATATTCCAAAACAAGTAACGAAATGCATATATTTACTACCTCTCCAGGGACTGGCTAAGGTCTGGGAACAGCCTGAGATATACTAAAAAGAAGAAAAAAAATGGAGAGTGAGAAGAGAAAAATGAGGCAAACGCTCTCTAGCGACACTGACTGTGCAAGGAGTAAAATACCATAGTTCATAGTCGCAGGCCTAGTCTACAGCCTTCAGACTCTGTGATGATTTCAAGATGGATTGACAGGGATAGGAATAGGATTGCCAGAGATTTTCCGAAATGAACTTTGAAGGGCCAAAGTTATGGATATAAACATACGTTTCATTGTAAATTTGGCTTTAAATGTCTCGGGTAGAATAACTTTCGCAATATAAGTACCCCTTTCTTCTTGAGGACAAAACAGATAGTTATTTTTCATCCAAACATTAAATAGAACATTACTATTCATGGGCAGATTTCGCACCCCATGAGAGGGAACAGGCTCATCATTGCAAAAGATGTTTGAAAACTTGCTGTGGTTCCTGATTAGTTCCAGATTGAACAAAGTATTTTATAATCACTACTACTGATGATCCATTGTACCACATCTCTCAGTACCTCTTCATTATTCATACACAAACACATACTACAACACCACCGGTACTTACATGTAAACTACATTATCACTTGTATCAAATTGCTATGGAGTATGATATTATATGCCCAAAATGTATCAGATACTTCAGGGAATAATTTACCAGAGCCCTGTTTCATAAAACTTGTTATCAGTAACAACTGCCACATTTCTATGACAAATTTGGCCTCAGCCAATCAGATGCAAGGATTTCAGTAGCTTATAACAGTTATTGATAACAAGTTTTATGAAATGGGGCCCTGGTATAGCATAGCACTTTGCTATGCATTTTGGGTATGATTGCTACACAAATGTGTAACATTTTGCTACAATGAACTGTGTAGAATTTTGAAAAAAATATTTTCTGCCGACTGAAATTGCTATTCAAATTTCAGTAGGTAAATTATTCCCTCTACTTGAGCCCTAGCATATCACCATTTACACAATTTTTTTTTTACATAATAGATACGATTGCGTAAGATAAATCCGACATAGTAGCATCTCAAAATGTATTAGCTAAAACTTGCCATCTGCTTCACAAAAGGCATGTGAATGCCATAGGTCAGCACAAGCTTGTCTTTTTGACAATTGTACATTTGCAAACAAAGTGCTGGGCATTTTTAGCAAGAAGTTACAGCAAAATTGTTTCTTAAGAAATCTAGCTCTCCCATGGAGATTCCAAACATAAAATGTTGGACTGATGAGGCTATGCTGATACATAGGCCCTATAGGTATTGCCTGGAGCTACATGTATGTGTTAAAATTGTACTATGACGTTATAAAATCAATGCACTTAGTGTCCTTATGATAGTGCCTGTTCATGTACATATTCATGAAAACGATGCTAATGGAAGTATTAAAGGGAATGCTCAGTAATGCTATTGGGCATGTTAAGGTAATAGTGGGAAAATATTGAATGCTATCATACTTTCACTGAATTTTCTATATTCCATGAAAGTCAAAATGAAATTTATGTTTCTAATTTTGCATGAAAGTATATTCCTCAATGAATGAATTTATATTTTCATCTTCAAGTAATAGTTTCACCCAATGACAATCAATTGCTACAACTAATTCACATATTTTCATACTCTGATTAATATTCCATTAAATAAAGGAAATAAAATTTCATGTTTTTCATTTTGGGCTCTCCTTACACCTTACATACCTACATAATAATAAATTGTGTATGTTTACCGCAAAATTTAATGATTCTTTTGTCTGCATGCATTCATGTACATTATTCACATAAAAAATATAAAATCCTGAACCATTTACAGACGATAATTTAACATTTGATTATAATGAAATATACATCTGGCAGCACCATTGGAGGGAAGGCTCGTATAACAAGACTACATCACAGGAACTGACAGCTAGTAAACACACATTGACGCTGTATACTGTATGCATACAACATGCACAGATTAGGACATAATCCGTGCTTCCAACATGTGTAAACAGACACATGAAGGCAAGCATGCACCAGTATATATATCTATATGTGTCGAAATAGAGAGTGGCCTGGCCAATTAGTGGCAAATATAGAGTCTCCGGAGCTTACTTCGTTTCCTTCCATCTGTCAATGTATTTTGAGAAGGAAAAAAAAAAATGCTGATAATAGGGAGCATAAACGGCAGCCAACCTGCTATTATTGGTAGTTTGATCTAACATTTTTTTCCTCATCCTGATTGGTGTATGTCTCTACCTCTCTTCTTTTCGTGTGTCTCTATCCTATAATGACTCTTATGTTTTTCCCTTGTCTGTCTGCTTTTCGCTCTGAATAAAATTTCATGCTCTGGTTATGGCGGTCTTGAATTGTCTTCATGTTTCAACACCATCCAAATATCACAGAGAGAGAAAGAGAACAGACAGAGGGGGACAGAGAGATCACGAGCAAATGTGTGTCAGAGAGAGAGAGAGAGATGAAAAGTTGAAAATGAGGGAAGAGAATAAAGAGAATAAGGGAATAAGGCTGTGAGAGAGAGACAGACAGAGAGAGAGAGAGACAGAGAGAGATATTTGTATCTGACCACAGTATTATTCATCAATTCATTGGATTTTCTGTCAAACCAACAAGCCACAGCTCTTACTAATAATGCACATGCTAGATCTACAGCACTTCCTCTATGCAACAAATCAAAAGGTCACAGGGGTCAACAGTACACAACGATATCACGAAGATTACTACATCTGGCTACAATATACTTGAAAACAACATTTCCAACAAAACTATAACTCTCTTGTGCTTTCATCCCGAAAGGGCTGCATGGTCACATTTGTCCGACAGCAATAACGATAACGAGGTTTGTCATTAAAGGTACACCCTAGAGCTGCCCTACTATTAACAGACAAGAGCATACTCACACGTACTCAACATGTAGTAGGGTGAACCTTCAATTGAAAATCTCGTTATCGTTATCGTTATTGGACAAATGTGACCAGCCCTTATATCAGTAGACCCAGCAGACCTAGGCCGAAAAGAATAGAAACAAAGAACAAATAAGCTCTAGCAACCGCCTAAACAGAAAGACCACTTGCCTATAAAGGCCACCTCCAAGTGTTTCTCTGGATAATATTTCTCACTGAAAACATTATTAAACAGAATATGTATTTGATAAGACCCTCTGTTTAATAACATCACTTTGTTGTTTGCCGTAAGAGATCTCGTACATCTTTGGTTGCTGTTTGCCATGAGTGATCTTAAACAGCTTTGTCAGTATAATAAAGAATAGCATGTTGACATCTTACTTAGATCAGCAATTTTACCTTTCAAACTTTCCAAGTCAGTTTTTTATGCCAGCGAAATAAAATCCAATTTTTTTTATGCAAGTGAATTAGAGCTATGGCCTCTTTCTCATGCAATAAACCAGTTTGTAATTAGTACATGCTACAAATGACCCCGAGATGACCCCAATTTGTTCACGCACGCGCATCTGTTTTGGTGGACATGCTACTTGTTTAAGAAGTAAAATCATACTGGTGTGTGCATCACGGTGCACATAAAGGTCAAACTACAAATGACATTTATCAGCACATGCGCAATTTGGATTTATAAACTGGCTTATTTCCATACCACTGTGGTATTATATTGCTTTTCAAGAAGAATGCAGCACGGGAGCTGAATCTTCCAACATTAAGAATTTCTTCCAAAATGCATGGCTGGGGATGGCCTCGGTCTGTGGTCAGCGGGAAGATAGGAGTAAGTTCACATCTTCATCTGAAAGCACGAAAGCATGAACGAGAGTAACAGAAAGAGAAAAAGAGATATAAACGGAGAGAGAGAGAGAGAGAGAGAGAGGAGAGAGTCAGAGACAGAGAGAGACAGAGACAGAGAGGGAGAGTCAGAGACAGAGACAGAGAGAGAGAGACGGACAGATAGAGAGAGTCAGACAGAGAAAAAGAGGGGGGGGGGAGAAGTCCTATAAAAATCTATGTAATACAGGAGAGCAATCAAAGACACATAGTCCTCAGTTCTCATGGGGAATCAGATACAATTCTGCTATTTAAGCGAAAATGGGTGTTATCAATCACAGAGAGTTAATTTCACCTTTCTTATCCCCTTTTCCTTTTTACGAGCCGCAGGTCTTATGTAATGCGCACACCTTCCACCCACTTCAAAGGAGCCGCCCTGTAAGGAAAAGGCAAAATCAAAATTCAGAATCCGTAAGATGACTGAATGCTTTCTGAGTCTCGAGCAGCAAATTCCGGGTGGGACGCGAGTTTTGCAATAAAAACAACATCAAATTGCATTAATAATCATGAACAGATCTTGATCTCTTTAATGTAAGGCTACTGAATACTACAACAAAACGAACAAAGCATATCATTCAGCAAGAGAATGAGGGCATGGAGTACCATGCGCGTAAGATAAAAATTTGTACTTTCATTTCTATGTACTTATTTTATGTATGGAAGAGAAAGAGAGATAGACAGATATAAAGAGAAATAGAGGGGGAGATAGAGATGGAGACAGACAGACATAAACATCGACACAAAAGTTGGATTATTACCCTTCCCTGCACACCAAAGTTATCAGACAATCTATGTAGCATGGGCTATCCCATTACAACTAAACGTGAACACAGGAACATTCAAACGGATCCAGAGTGTTTTTCGTGGCATTGAGGTGGAATCCAAATGGCATGTTGGGCAGCTTTATTGCCATCCTGCACGCAAGGCTACCCCTCTAATTGGTGATTAGACTCCGCCTGTCCCTTCCACTTCCTTCACCTTATATTGGTGCATCGCCGGGGCATACAACCTTTCAAACCCGAGGAGAACATTTTCTTCCTTTCCCGTCTTTAGATGAGATCATCAGATTAAAGGTATAAATCGTTTCATATCGAAAAATAAGTGTTTGACTATTCATGTTTTGTGCACAGTTTTGGGGGACATGAAAAATGAAAGTGTTTTGAATTGTAACCCTCGAAATTGGTGATTAGACTTCGACTGTCCCTTTCACTTCCTTCACATTACATTGGTGCATCGCTAGGTCACATAACCTTTCAAAATCAAGGAGAACTTTTTATTCCCTTCCCCATCTTCAGATGAAGTCATCAGATTGAAGCTACAGTAGCTACTATTCAATTTTTGTGCATACTGTTATTTTTGGGCCCACAAAATGAAAGTATTTGACTTGTACCCATCTAAATGGTGATTAGACTTTGACTATCCCTTTCACTTCCTTCACATTATATTGGTGCTTGCTAGATCACATAACCTTTCAAGACCCAGGAGAACTTTTTATTCCCTTCCCCATCTTCAGATGGAGTAATCAGATTAAAGGGGGCTACTCACTTTGTGTGTAAAAAAATAAGGTGTTATAGACTTGCAACCCTTCGAAGTGGTGAATACATACATATAGACTCTGATCACCCACTTCAAATTCCTTCACCTTACATTTGTGCATCGCCTGGGTACACAACCTGATTTCTGTTTGAACCACACCAACAATGTCCATTGGCAAGACATCAATCTACATTCACTACTCTCAACCCAGGTGTAGTATGTGGGTACCTGGTGAGCTACATGTCTTGAAATGCACTGTGTGCTTAAAATGGTGAATGGAATTAAATGCTAGGGTAATAACATCTAAAGCATTTTGGGAGTGGAGTCATTCTATCACAATGTGACGTGTGATACAAAGTAGAATATCATTATCATCATCATTATAACTGTAGGGAGAAATTCCTTGAGTGCTGGAGCGCCTTATCATGGTCACTCGAATAAAGCCGGGGTAATAGTATGATTGCAGGGCCCTCAGGGAGAACAGTTTATAATACTGATGAGGCTACCCTGGGTATATAAACAAGACATGTTATTATTATTATTATTATTATTATTATTATTATTATTATTATTATTATTATCATTATTATCATTATCATTATCATTATCATTATCATTATCATTATTATTATTATTATTATTATGTTCTTACTAGCAAAGCAATAACGTTGAATCACATTTCAAAACATATTCAAGAATCATTACAAAATTATTTATGTATCATTCTAACCATTCCTTTGTTTGTAATTCAATTATCCAATTTAGAAAACAATTCAGCATGGATAGTGGGGACATCAAACCCTCGTCTGCGAGTCGCAGCTAAAATTTTCTACCCCAAGCAAATTTCATCTTGGAAGCATTATTGTCCTCCAGTCATTTAATAAGTCTCAGCATCATTGCCGCGGCCACCACCACCACCACCATCACTTTCATCATCATCGTCGTCAAAAGAGATGGGCAATGGAATAACAATAAGAAGAGGATATGCGCTCCTCGGGGCAAAAACTGTGCGCCAGAGTTTATTGTCATATTACCGTCGGTAACGTAATTAATAATGCATACGGGAAAACGGCAAAGGAAAAATAATAATTAAGCCTTTGAGATATGCTTTGTTTTTAAACTCTCAACTGATCGCGTCTTACTTTCCTTTGGGTCTCCCTTCCATTGCATACCAGGTAGATAAGGGGGTACAAGGGACTGCTCCCTCTTCTTACTAAACAAAACCATCACACTATTCAAAATTTATATTAAATCATTCCAATATCAATTTGATTGTATTTAAAGCTTATTTCTTCCATACATAACAATGCCATTGCTAATAAACAGAGCGTTGTCATATTGTATTATAAGAGGGCACAAGTAAAATTTTTAAAATCTCTGACACCATCCCCCCCCCAAACAATATTTTTAATGTTCCTTTTACTCCAAAATTCTCTGACAAGCAAAAAGGAAGAGAAAAAGACCACATGTGAGACAAGTTTGGGTACATTGTTGTTGTTTTTTACTAAAGGTATAAGCAGTAAAACTAAGTAAGAACTTATTTCCACTTTCTCTTTTATCCTGTCATACTCAATGCTGTACACTTTCTTCATCTCTATCTGTGATGCACCATCATACCCTGCTTCTTTCATCTCCTATCTTAAGTTTAAACCGCCCCCCCTTCCTCATCAACTTCTCTGCTTCGATCCCTCTCTCTCCACAATTTACCCATAATACCCCTGCCATAGTTCTTTCTCAGGAGGCCATTCGCATATCTCCCTCAGGCCTTCTCCAAATTAAGAGTTCATTAGCCAATTTTCCGTGAAAGTTTATTCATTATATTCCCAGAGCACTTCTAAAAGCTTGTATGATGAATTAAATACAAAGACAGAAGTAGAAATTAAAGGTGCAGTTATTAAAGAGAGGACTGTCTTTTATTAAATTTCAATGTGAACCACGGAGTACAGTGTATGATTCGTGACCTGGTATCATATTCTAGGTCTATCAGGGTCCCGTTTCATAAAACTTGTCATCAGTGACAAGTTACAGTAACTGTTATAAGCTACTGAAATCCTTGTGTCTGATTGGCTGAGGGCAAATTTGTTGGTAAAAATCACTGACGAGACACTTGATGAAATGCTCCCCTGATCTCTATTTGATCACAAAACAGAGATTATGGATTCATCAGCAGATTGAGGTGTCGTAGTCGAGGGGTTTAAACACTTGACTGGAGATACGAAGGTCGTGGGTTCGAACCCTGGCACGGCACTAGTGTTCTTTGGCAAAACATCTACATTTGCCACTCTCAACCCAGGTGTTAAATGGTCGCCGGTAGGAAAGAATTCCTTGAATGCTGTGAGCACCAAATTCGGTAGCCTAGCTAGAGCCGGGGTAATATTGGAGCACCTTGAGCACCTTATTATGTGGTGGATATGAGTGCTATAAAAATACCCAATATTATCATTATCATTATTTGGTTCTCTTTCTTATATTATGAAACTATGAAATCATCAAAAAATATATTATTCAACAAGCATTTTTGTCCCCAGGGACACATTCAAGGAGTGTACATAATAAAAATACTTTTATACATTTAGGGCAATAGAATCATGGCAAGAGTTTAGACAGACTTAGATAAGCTTTCTGTTGCAAAAGTATATGATTGTTGTGAATCAAATGGGATATGTCTCCACTATTATCATATATTGATCAACACTGACCAACATTTTATGCATTCATTTTTTTTGCAGGTATTAAGATAACTCAATAATTAAATATTCTATGATATACCTAGATCCACAAATTAATTTTAGAACATGATTTCTCGTCACCTTCTGGTTACATGTTCATTCATTAATTAGGACAAAATCTTTGGAAATAATTTGATTTGGGGGAAAGGTATTAACACAAAATAAGTGGAAAACCACAGTGAATATGTACCTTGAAGTCCACAAACTAATTTTTCAGTTGTTATTCAAAGCATGTTTGCTATTAATATTCATATCTTTATGATACCGTGTGGCAAATATCTTTACTCGGGACAGTATATCCATACAGGAATTATGCATAAGGGCTTACAAAGCAGCATGATGAAACCCTACAAAATGGTCTGGCTTTGTAGCATTAGGTGTAAATAACATGTCTGATATCTCAAAACTCTACACATAAACAACTCCTGAATATATGAGGGGGATGATGCAGTATAGCGCAAACCCACAAGTGTGCTATTTTGAGATAAACACACTTGAAAGTTAGTACTATAACTTGTGTCTCTGGAGGATTGTAAGCTGCATCTGTTATTTGACCAACTTTCCGTTTGAATTCAAATGTGAAATCTTCATGAGTTGTTGAGTAGTGAATCAGTATAACGTTAGTCCATGTAACTTATTTTTCATGAAAAGATTTAGCACTATTTAACACAAACCCCTCATGTTCTTGGGATTGTATTTTCAAAACTATACATGTATCACCTTTCATTTTATTAAAAGAGGTGCTAATTGTTAAAAGAAATCCAAATTAGGACAAGTTATATAGCTGCGCAAATCTGGCTGTGTATGCATATAATTTTTAAGAGACATCGGCAAAATACAAATTTCAAATGGTTATAACAACTAACATACTTTTCTCTAAGAAATCAGATGGTGTGAAAGTTTGTGGAAGCACCATGTAAGGATAGTCCTGGGAAGGACTGTTGGGTAATCTTTCAGCAAGAGTTTTCTAAAAGAAAGAAGAAAGAACAATTTTTCTTAGAAATGTGTGGCATTTTTTAAAAGCCACACACTTCTGTGTGGCATTTATAAAGATTATGTCATCTTTCATTATGCCACACAAAGATATGTGTTCTTGTCATACAGTGTCATAGCACATTAGAATTCTTTATCCAAAGACATAAAATATTGGACCTGTATGAAAGTGTAAAGATTTAGTGTTTTCAGGAAATTAAATGTTTTTACAAACCCACTTTAAAATTTGAACTCCAAACATTGATAATAACAAGTTCACATCTTCAGCTGAAAGCAAGGACAGTGACAAATGGTGATGGAAAGAAACAAAGAGAGGAAGCAAGAGGAAGAGGAATAAGAAAAATAAAGAAAGACAAGATATGAGACAAGAAAGAGGAGACAAAGAGAGACAAAAGGACAAGACGAGATCTGATAAAAGAGACAGAATGAGACAAAGACAGATAGAAGAGATTGATAAAAAGGGAAGTACAGAATGAAATAAAACAAGAGAGAGAGAAAGACAGAGAGAGAAAGACAGAAAGAGAAAGACAGATAGCAGAAGAAATTGATAGAAATCGAAGTAGACATAAGTACAGAGTGAGAAAGATAAACAAGAGAGAGAGAGAGAGAGAGAAAAAAAAAAAGACAAAGAGAGACAGAGAGAGAGATGGAAAAGCATGACCATTAACCTGAAATCTCAAATTTTGGAAACAAACCATATGCCCAAAACAAACAAAACAAAATAAAAATTTAAAAAACTACCGGTAAAAATTTATACCTTACGAGCAACAAGGTTTGAACGAATCGCAATAACAAACAAGGCATTGATTAGGCTGACTGAATGATTGGCTTATCTGGAGAAAAAAAAGAAAAATATAGCATGGCACTTGGTCTGGAGCGCGTTGACAAAACGATAAGAAGCGGAGCAGAGAGGGGAGGGATAGCGGTAGCTTAATCAGTAATGTGTCAACAAACTCTTCAATCAAACCTGTTTTTGAAATGACAAACAGACCTGGAGCAGATTGAAAAGAGAATTTTCAATGACCTCATGTACGAGGTGTCCAAACTGTGCATTCATTTCGGAAGTGTAATATTTGATTATCATTTTTTCATATTCTGCAAAACATCAATGATTGTCCACAACATTTCCCCCTGGTTTTTAACTGACAAACTGACCTGATCATCTGAAGGCAGATAGAATACAGCATTTACAATGACTCCATCATGATGAGGTGCCCAAACGGCACAAACATTTTAGAATTCAATATTTGATTATCAATTTTTCATATTCTGTAAAACCTCAATAAAATTATAAAATAAAAATCCCTGGTTTTTCACTTAAAAATACCTGGAAACACATAGAACAGAGCTCATTCAATGATTTCATGTATATGATGAGGTGCCCAAGCTGCATATATATTTTAGAAATGTGATACTTGATTACTGATTTTTCATAATTTGGAAAACATCATTAATTTACACAAAACTTGCACCAGAGTTTAAATTGACAAACAGAGCTGCAGCAGATACATACAGCCTTTTTCAATGAATCGCGTGAACAAACTGCACATACATTTCAGAAATGTTATTTGAATTACCAGTTTTTCATATTCTGTGAAACTTCATTACACAAAAATTTCACCAGCTTCTTAATCAACAAAAAGACCTAGCGCATTTTCATGGACAAGTATGAATGTAGCGATCAAACACAAGTTCAAAAAATGTTATAATTGATTGTCAACTCTTCATATTCTGTGAAACCTCGATATTTCTCTAACAAACTTTCCCCAGGCTTTTAACGGACAAAAAGACCCAGTGCAGATAGAATACAGCTTTTTAAAGGACTATGAGTTATCCAAACTCTGCAGGCCTACACATTCCAGAAGAATTATTTCTAAAAACATTCTCCGAAACCATACATACAAATTACAAAACAAATTCCAAGTAAAATTTTCAACTAGACCAAGACTGAGGGATTCAGGAATACTGTGATCTTAATATTTGAAGTTGGATCATTGCACAATATAGCATAATTTAGATGTAAGTCAAAATAGGAACTGATCCAAAATACAGTCAGGCATATAAATATATGCAGTTTATCAAAAATAATAATCTATTGAATGTTAAGTTATTGCATACTTTTTCAGTGACTTTCAAAAAGACACCCTATTACTCTAAATACTAATCCAACATACAGGAATATTTACAATCAAATTTACTTTAACGACCACCTGTATAGAAAGACCAACTGTCTATAAAAAGACCACTTTTTGTGTTTCTCTGGAACAGTTTCCTCATTGAAATGTTTACTAAAGGAACCTGTACACAAAGACCACCTGCAAACAAAGACCGCTTTCATCTCTCTTGCGAGGTCCTTACATACAGGTGTATTTTTCAAAAATTGTTCTCACACATGAGAATGTCAATCACAAGTGATTGTTTTTGACTGCTTTGTCTGATTTGCTTAACCTAAAATATGATGAATGGGACTAGGACGATGATAAGTGTCTTGTCAATATCATCAAGTTGGACCTCATACACGGAGGTGTAATAACAGCTACAGAGCAAACAATACATCAATATTAACCCATAGCCTACTGGAATTGGGTGGTTCCGTTATTTAGCTTCCAGAGAATGAAGGAATTCAGAGGTCAATGTGTTAAACACTTTTGGTGCCACCACGTTAACAAATATTGTACCACAAATAAAATTTTGTAAGACAAGTTTTTAATGATAGTGCCATTTCTAAATAATGCCTTTTACACATGTTTTTATTTTTCTTACAAGTGGAGAATGAGAAGAGATTGATTGATAGTGATGTTATTCATCTTGATCAAGTTGACATTTTTGCATTCTTGATCTTGGTCATGTCGATACAAAACTTATTCCATAAATCCACCTTCACTATTCATAATTCTGTTTTGAATTTCAAGAAGAAATGAAAGCTTTAATTTTCAACAAATATCACTTAAGAGTGTCAATAGTTTGGTATTTTTAAAGTGTCTTTGTTGCTATAAAGGTTGAGAAGATGAAGTAATGGAAATCTATGAATACTGTGTGAATACTGTATGAATACTGTATAATTTCCTACTCGTACCCTTGTTCAATTTACTTTAAATCGTCATGCAGCTGGCAGAAAACGTAAGCGCTTTGCGCCATTCTGCTATCGGATGCGTACTATTGCATTGAGCAGAAGGTTCTGGCATTAAAATACCCGTAACTTCAAATATGTGCTGATCTGATACAAAATTAATATCAGGTAGTTACCATCCATTTTTACTTTATTACTTGATAAAAAGAGAAATCCCTGTCGTGTTTTAAAAAATGGTATAATTGTGTATAGATCAATCAAAACCTTAGAAGCGAGTTACTACAAATTTGCTTTATGGCATGTGCACGTGCAAATGCGCTTCTGTCAGCCATACAAGGACATGTAATCACCATGAACAAAAGTTAATGAAAATGAATTCCTACGAAGTCTCAGGTAAAGAAAAGAAAGGAAAAATGCATGTTTATAGCCTCATCATGAGAGCAAGATTTGGAATTTGATATCCAAATTATTTTTAACAGGTCGCTTTATGAGGTAGTTGTATTTTATAAAGTGCAAGAGCACTGTGATTATTCAGAGACATAGAGAGACAGAGAGAATGGGAGATTAAAAATAGAACAGTGAGGGGAAAAAATACTGATTACAAGGTACAGGATTAGGAAATGTTAAAAAATTCTTTCCACCATTTATGAATGTATTATTTCTTCCTTTTATGATATATATATCAATAGTATACAAACATTTGGTGCGTCAGGCACAGATGAGCTACTGTACATTTAAGTCTGTAAAATGATACACTACAGTAGCAATAAAATAAGAAAGAACAAAAAGTAGATAAGATGTAAAATAGGATGAAAGTGAAAAGCTGAACAACCAGGGTAAATAAATCAAGGAAAGGGGGTACACCACAGAAGAAATAAGCAGAATGTGGGAGTGCGTGTGGGTGTGGGTGTGGGTGTGTGTACGTTTCCACAAGAAGCATGGTCAGTAATCATTCAAAACTGGAAATCGATCCTTCATTCTGGGGTTGAGTTCGGCACTAAGCTTCATTAGTCTTTAAGAGCCCATCATATGTCCAATGGACTTCATGAATTGATGAGAAAGACAATGGTAGAATCCATGATTCCCCTAATTTTCATCAGGCTCGGCCGCTCCGTCTGCAAATAATTAGCCGTCGCATTATGTTGGTAGCATTACGCCAATGCACATCCATCAATCGACCTAACCCATGCGCTCAAACACACACCCTCCCACACATACTCACACACACACACACACAGAGCTACACTGTGGGGCACACGCCACAAACATGTACACAGCATATCGAAGCAGCATCAATATTATACCCTTTCTCCCTTGCTTCATGCATACAATTAGGCATAAAAAATGCCAACTCTAGCTCCACATTTCTTCAGCAGCAGCTCGCTATGCGAAACCCAGCGCTAGTTAGCAGACGAGATGGATTGAGGTATGCATGTATACACACACATACACACTCACACCCACCCACCAAAGTGCCATTCTGTGCAGCAATATGCTTGCCACGTTATGTAGGACAGACATTGAAATTTGTTCTCAGTGCAATATAAGTACGCAGGGCTATGCATGTCATGTAATAATGCACTCAATGCTGCTGACTTTTTTTTTTCTCTCTCTCTCTCTCTATTTAAAAAAAAAGCAACCCAAAACACAAATGCAGGAATGCAAACATATGCCGGCAAAACAGACTTTCTATGATTTTAAAATAAACTACTGCATCCTCTCCTGATTAACATGAGAAAGGAGGAGTTGCCCGGAATACATGACAAATAAAATCTATTATATAACTTAAGTAAGAAAAGCATATCTAAAGCGAGGCTCACTTTTTATTGACCGACTATATTAAGTTCATGATGCTTAATTAAGTATGGACAGCCTATCACAGAAAGGTGCAAATGAGAATGCCATTGATTTCTAAAAACAAATAAAGTTCACTAAAAATAATTGCCTTCTTACATAACATATGGAGCCATTATCACAACTAGGGGTACATGTATGCTTCTGCACACACATTGCTTACATGTATTTCATACCGGTAAAACCATACAAATCCATGAAGGACTCTAGCTACCAATAGCTCAACAAGATAATTGATATCCAATGTAGAAAACAATATGCCTGCAACCTGAAATGGAAGAGAGCATATATCTCTAATATTGTCCATTTGGAGCCAGAGGGGCATTAAGTCCCATCATTTGTAGAGAGTTTAATGCCCTTCTGGCTCCAAAGTGACGATACCATCATTCACTGAAACTAAATACATAAAAGAAATAAAAATGTCTGTGCAATAATAATGTAATCATTCAGATATATGCCTACATAAACAGTGGGTTTTATCATATTCTAAAATCAATATATCATTGTCTTTCAAAGTGGAAATAAACAAATCTGTCTCTGATTTTGAATCAAGCATTTATGTAAATTAAATATTGATGAAGCATTTTATGTTCATGATACATTTTGACGACATGCTTTTTTGTATGGATTTATTCAGACTATTTTGGGTAGTTTAGAACAACTACATTGCTTGGTTGGTTAGCAATGCAAGAGATCATTATCAAACTGAAGGCATAGGTCATTTCACTGCTCTTACATTATATGAGTTTCATGAATCTTAAATACCCTAAAACTTTAAGATCATAAACAAAGTATCAATCATGTTCCTAACTACACATTAGGCTAAATAGGTATTCAAATAATTTTGAAAATAATAATAATAATATGTAGCCCAAGTTGAACATGAACATAAAATTTGAAAAGCTGAACTTTTGAATCATCAAATCAATTTTGTCAAACAACGTGACTCTCAACCCTTCTCAAATCACTATTTTGGAAAAGTCGTTCTTTCCATATCAACTCCAATGCAAGCTCAAATGAACATGAATGACATATTACATTAAAAAAAATTGAAAATAGTAATTTTCGAAGCTGTGACACATGAATCTTTAATGAAAAACAATAAACTGAACTAAAATCACAATATATTTCTAAATAAAAAATATTTGAAGACAGGAATATCATTACTATTACTATTTTGTCATTTTCGAGACGATTGCTAACGAACGGAGACTAAAAAATCATGACTGTATTTTTCTCAGTAAATTCAAATACCGGTATACTAAATCAAATCATCAAAAAGAATAGATAAATAAAAGAAATGATAAAAATGGTAATCTTGAATAGCATTTACCTAATCAGTGTCCACTAGCTCACAAGGAGTTAAATTAGGCAAGGCAGTTCTGTTATTCATAATGCAGTACACCTCTTGAAATAAGGATTACCATATTAACCCACTTCCCTCTAAAAAACAAACTAGTTTATTTCAGCAACCTACTTTGGAAAGTGACCCCTCACTGAGAAGCATCTAGGAGGAAAATAACAATATCGATCAAATCATAAACTATTCATAATGCAGCGAATAATCCTATCAAACAGGTATTATTGAATGAAGTCCACCTGGCTTACTTTAATATCAACCTCTAATGGCTTCAAAATGCCCTAAACCAGTGCAAGAGATGGGAAAATAACAAAATAATTGATTCATAAACAATTACTCTAATTCATGGCAACAACAATATAAAATAGAAACAGACAAGGGGTGTATATATATTAAACTGGGTTTTGTAATTGCAAATTCAGGTTCCTGGGAGAATTACCCCAGTTTACTGAAAGCAAATATTTGCATTATTCACTAGATGGCTCATCATAAGGTATCCAGACCTAGATTGGCATCAATATCGGCAGATGATACAAAACAACCATTTTATCTAAGGGTTTCATCTTTCTTCTGAATTATTAAACTGCCCCTCTCTGCAATATTCTACGCCACTCAATGAAGTGAACAGATACCTAAATTTGTTTCGGTTCATGTCAACTGATATTAATTCAACAATATTATTAAATTAGGATTAACTTAGAAGCCTTTTCATGGATTCTGATCTATGATGCATCTATTTTTTTCCCCAAAACTAATATCCTTTGGCAAGACATTAATCTATATTTGCCTCTCTCTATCCTGGTGATTAAATGGGTACCCAGCAAGAAGACATTGCTTTTGAAAGCCTTATCAGTGTAGCTTAGCAAACGTGAGGGTAATAATAGTATTCAGCACTTTGCATCCTCCAGAAAAAGCAAAGATAAAATAGAGGATAAATTTAACACATGTAATATAATGCTCATTCATAGTTAAATTATCTATAACATTTACAAAAGAACATAACAGGTTGTTGAATAGACCTGTTTATTTTGATTGATATACATCCAAGGATTCTTGTTGACAAGCTATTTTCATCACTTCTTATGTTCAACAGCATCCATAGATATGGAATCTTACTTGCATACATCAGTCACTGCTAAATGAGATAACCTTGAACAAGCTCTTAATGGGTCATTAAGAACAATTTCTGTTCACAACAGTTTGTATATTTACTTTTGAAAAAATAGAAATCCACTGCTGTAACATTCTTGGTAGAAACAATATAACATGTCTTCATCTACTGTAGGTATCCACTTGAAGAAAAATTATCAGATTGCAAAAACAATACCAAAGGTAGGACTTCTTTTGTTTACAAAAACAAATCTATTACACCAAATGTTACAGATTCAGACAATTTCATCACCTTTTCCTTTCTTATTGTAAGTCGTCATCTACTATAGATGTCTTTGCATATTGAGCTATCAAAATGCACAATTAATTCCAAATAGAGGATATCTTCTCTATGCCAAACATCCATGGTTTCCTGTGGACGCTTAAGTATATAATTGCAATATCGAAAATATTTCAAACCAATATCTTTGTCATTATATAAGAATATAGCCAGTTAAGATTTTGAATAGTTAATGCTTTCATTCTGTCAGTTCCTTGGGTAAAGTTTTCATCAAAATAGTTATGTAGCATTTTGGGGTTTTCGCATACAGGAGGGAAAAGTGGTGATTTATGTTTTTTAAAAACTACGTGTACATGTATACTTTCTTCACACAGCCCTTCCAGAATCCCAGATATATAAAGAGCTTCTCATAATTCAGTGTTTCTTAACTCTTCAAAAATCCTGAGAAACTGCAGATCTACATGTATGGACATATGCATAAATCTTCTTTCCAGGTTATACATCTAGAAATATACAGAGGACAGATTTTCTAAAAGATACCGATGCTGAAATCATTGAGCTACTATTTCAACACTGCACAAAAAAGTATTGTTCAAACTTACCGGAAATGTTGTATATTTTCCTATCAAGTAGGTAAAAAATGCTTTCATTCACATTAAAATGTAGCAGACACATACAAGTAATTTCTGTTTTTTATTTAAACCGTACCAATCACCATATTAGAGGTTCCATGTCATTATACTATATTCAAAATATGGGCTTCAAATATTACTTCTATAAAGAGATATAGCAAGTTTAATTACCCTCTATAAGCATAAAAGCGACTCATGAGTAGACTACTCGATGCACCCGTACGCACTTGCCAAGATAAGGGCTCATGCGGAACCCAACCGAAGTTCGATTCCCCGTGCACCTACATGTTATCCTTTATTTCCTTCATACCCCTTAACTGTTAATCTATAGAATGCCAGATAAAGTTCTTTGAGGTTGATTTCATACTTTCTAGCTATACACAAATTATTTTTTCAGGTGATTGTTACACTTAAATGCTTATTTAATATCTCATGACTCGAGTCATGAGGGATCCCTTCATATAGAATGAGGAATGCAATGCAATTACATCCCATTTATAAATTTGCTTTAGTATTTAACCCAATTAATTTACACAAAATGAGACTGATCTAAGAGGAAGCAACTACATCTTTCATAACTGAAGAAAAATTCTAAAATGTTTTGAAAATTTAAAAAAAAGTTTGGTTTTTTTAAAGGGTACCAATCACCAAAAAAATTTTTACTCTGTATGTTAGAGGTTTCATGTCGTTATATTATATTCAAAATATGGGCTTCAACTACTAATTCTATCAAGAGATATTGCAATTTTAGTTACACTCTCTATAAGCATAAAAGCAACTCATGAGTAGACTACTCGACGCACCCGTATGCGCTCGCCAAGATGAAGGCTTGGAACCAAACTCGGAGTTTGGTTACGTGTGAGCATTTTCATGTTATCCTTTATTTCCTTCATACTCATTAACTGTTGACCTATAGAATACCAGACAAAGTTCTTTGAGGTTGATTTTATACTTTCTAGCTGTACACAAATCATTTTTTCAGGTTATTGGTACACTTCAAAAATTAAAAAATTTAAGCAGGGCCTGACACTAACATGGGTCTGGTACATATTGGTGTCCAAATTTTAACTCTGGAACCTCAAAATCTCAGAATCTAAACAGGAAGCCAATGCATAACAATTTCAATTCGGGCCCCTTTGAAAAATGTTTGTGTGGCGCCCTGCTTTAAGCAATGGCTTGAGATCCAAACAAATAAACATGTCTATATTTATGTTATATATATATATATATATATATATATATATATATATATATATATCTACATATCTTCCTTATCTTTTTTTTTTCTACTTAAATAAAAATTGAGCTTTGATACACGTGTAAAAAGATTCCATACTAATTTGAACGAGGCGTTTTTAATAGGTCCAGACATTTGTCAATATTATTGTGAATTTCAACCATCTGGCGTACTACTCTCAATTTCAAAACAAACACGGGCCCTGGATAGCCAAAGTTCACCTATCAGCACCGGTAAGATCATGATGCAACTATCTCTGCTATCAGTATCAATACAAAACTCATCATTCCATTTGCAACCAGGTGTATGGTACCGTAATGATTTAATGGTTCAAATTCATTTGATTTCTCTTCCTTCCAAATAATCTTTGCAAATCCTAGCATCACACTGACTTCATGTAAATGCACTGATCAGTTTTAGGTACTGCAAGAAATATGTTAATGGAATAAACATTCATGTTTGGGGTCTGTATGAATTTTAAAACTTTGTTTTTGTCCTAGAACCCTTGTATCTTTTGAGTACATTATACATGTACATTCCAAGCATGAGATAAACACATAATAATGAGCACAATTAACAAGACACAACCCACCCACCCACCTTGTCCATTCTGGAAGTTGTTTGTCTCTCTACTTCAATCCCTGTAAACACTCATTCTTGTCTGGTTTTCTTTTCTAAAACTATTTCCATTTTTATCTATCCTGATGTATGTAATTGCACTAATTACTTCCATATCTACTGAATCTGATGATGCTATTGAGCGGTGATATCCTATTTCTGTCTACTCATTATTTTTCTGATTCATTAAAGGCTCACTCTCTTTCTCTTTCTCTCTCTCTCTCTCTCAATAAATAAATAAATCAATCAATCTATTTCTCTATATCTTCACTGTATCTCAGTGTTTATTCCTCATGTCTCTCTCTCTCTCTTTCCACCTCTTTAACTTCCTCTTTCTCCATCTTGCCCAAATAATTCTGTAAGTCATCACAAATACATATAAACAGACATACATATCAATAAGTTCCCTGCAAATGTTTATATGTACAGTGCATGTACTTACTTACCTTGTAGAGGGTGTAGTGTAAATGATGGACAGTAGTATACAACGCACATCACAATTGAAAAAAATCATAATATACTTGCAAACACAGACAAACCTCAGAACAGCTGTATAATATCATAAATAATAATACCATAAATAATAATATCATAAATAATCATATCATAAATAATATTATAAATGTACACCTACAAGTAGGGTGGCAGACAGGGTGCTACTAAATCATTTCACACTTGCAAGTACTATGTGTTCTTTTATGGTGGGCAACTGGGTTTGCAACAGAACATGGACAGCAAGCAACCTCATTTGCCATTATGAAAACTAAAAGAGTTGCAACATTTTTAACAAACACCTTCCTTGCTAAAGAAGACATTCCCCTCCCCTGTATTGCTATGTACATGTACATGTATGTTGATATTTATTTGATCATTATTGGAAAGCAGCCAATAAATTGTAATCATTTTGTACACAAATCATTTTTTATTATAAAACAAGATCAGGAAATGAGCAGCTGGTTTTGAGTCGCCCAAAAACTAAGTTTGGTAAAAGATGTTTCTTGTTTCAAGGTGGAAAGCTATGGAATACTTTGGTTACTCACATCCCGTTTGAAACCTCATTAAGAGTTTTTAGGAAAAAGCTACATTGTCTTACTATACTATTATATGATCTGTAACATCATGTTCCCCTTACTGCATGCCCCCTTCCCTTCCCCATACCCCCTTTTTTGTTGTTGTCATAATTTATGTTTTTTTTTTTTCTTTGTTCTATAGTGATGTAATAATTTTTGTCTTTTGCTTTCATGTATTTTCATTATTGTATGTTTACTTGTTTTTTTATATTGTACATGTCTGGACCCCTCAGAAAAACAGCCTCTGGCTGAAGAGGGTTATCCAGCCCAAGTGTGGACAATAAATAAATTTTAAAAAATAAAAAAATAGTATGCCAGGAAAATTTCAAAGGCCATCATGAAGGCGAGTGTCACAATCAGGCAATACAGAGTGACACATTCATCTTTTGGATAGATCTAAAAAGCCAAATATTTTGAATTTTCTATTTTAAAAATTTGGATGCAATAAACAAAAGTAATAAAAGAGGATATTGATACCCACAATGCAGCAAGGTTTTATCAATATTTTTTTACTTTGATGCTTCTATTACTCTATCTAAAGAGAAAAATAATCTCAAAGCCATTCAGAACTGTGAGTTACCTTATCTTGCCATTCATCAACTGGAATAGCGCATAATATCTGTTGACCGCAAGAAGGGCTTTAACGTTAATGTTAAAGTATATGAGTTAACACCCTTCCGGCTCCAAACTTGCCCACTGATGAAAAAATGGAAGTATTTGGTTGCACTGGGCAGTTGAACAAGTGGATACACAGTAAAAAAAAAAAATGGGAGGGGGGGGGGGGTGACAACTAGAAGAAGGATATATCCCCACTGATAAGAAGGGGTGCACATTTGGCATACGGGTGAGAGAATACAAATTCAAATTCAAATTCAAATTGATTGAAATAGAATCTTGACATAATAGGATTATCATCAAAACAGAACAAAACAGAACAAAACATGTACATGTATGTAGCACGGGAGTATGGGGACTGTATTAATAAGGGGACTGTATTAATAAGTTCACACCCTGAAGATAGGGTGGGTGGGGGGGGGGCCAACTTTAGAAAGGATACATCCTCATTGATCCGTTCTTGGATCCCACGGCCAGAATGTTCTGAACAGGGTCGTATGCCATGGCGGTCGGTTCAAACGGGAATCCATGGCGAACAACCTACAGGTAGAAAGAAAGAGCGGGAAAGAGAGTAGATTCATGTTTACTAAGAGAAATAATACCAGATTACCTTCAGGAAACAATTAGATAATTTAATGAAAACTGACCTTAAAAAGAAAAGAAAAATATTTGCTGGTATCTGTATATAACACAAGCAACATTTATAGTAATTTTTTTATTTAATCCTTTTCAATGTGTTACACATTAGCAATTTAAATCAAATTGGTTTCTAAAGATCAATTTAAATACTTTTTTACTAGAGAGTAAAAACAAATGATTTAGATTAATATCAACCCTTCCTACTCTGCAGCAATATCAAAGAGCAGCAGTACATAGTGAATTGATTAGGAAATTCAGCTCAAGAAATACCCCCCCCCCAAAAAAAAATATTAGCGAAAACTGACATGTAACCCCTTCAACGCCACTGAGTTGAATAACAATTATCTCTTAAGGATCATAATTTGAGTTCTAATCATGTGTTTCATTATATCTTCCATAGGTCCAAAATCTACAATTTCTGATTCAGAATGTCAAACTAACTCATGTTGAATGTTCTTTGTTCAAACAAAGACTTTCATCACTGCAATTATTGAGCAGGATTAGTAGCTAAAGCATGTAATGGTTCAAAAAGAGCTTTTGACACAAAATGGTAGGACCATGAGCAAATTTGCTGTCACTGTCAGGATTATACATGAATATTCACAGATAATTAAATCGTAACTCAAATGCACACCTGAGAAGCAATCACATAATTTATATATTTCATATTCTCGCTCTTTACATGTACATAACATGATCTCCAAAGCACGGATGACTTCTAGAAAGGGGGGGGGGTTAATGTATTTGCATAGAGATGACACACAGAGACATTGCATTTCATATTTGTTTACTATATATAGTCATTGTCATACAAAATTATGATATATCAAAAGTCATGTGATATAATGTATTATTCAGGAGACCAGAAAAATTGGCATATCTCATGGTTTGCGCGAAAGTATCCGGATGACCATGCAATTTTAGAACAATATCTCATGGTTTGTGTTGAATTACCTGGATGACCGTGCAATATATTTCCATATCATGGTTTGGGGTGTGCGTGACACGCGAAAAAGTGAATACGTGTTTAAATATGTAAAGATTAAGACAATGGATATATGCGCGCAGGTCTTGCAAGATGCTTGGGTAATGACAAAATAATGTGTTTCTACCTGTGTTATATGTTGAATTCAATACAAAAACATAAGGACATGTAATGGTGAAAATTGAGGAAGTGGGTTTCATACAAGTTATAGAATAATACTGAATGGCTTTTCTTTTGTGGGACACAAGGATATATCGCACACGCTTTGAAAATATGCTCATAGCTTGTGTGATATACCTTGTATCTCACTTAAGGCCATTCAATATTATATAAATATTTATCACTTTAATAAACTATGTTTTACCACTCAATAATATTTCTGTTTTCTTATAACAAGAAACAATCAATGAGCTCATTTTCACTTAGTTCACAAACAATATTGAAT
>CM046837.1:18293139-18325719 GCA_025618425.1 Heliocidaris tuberculata
TTCACCTTTGTCCTCATTCTATCATCTATTAAACAGAAAGATGACATGGACATTGTTTGTGAGAGGTTCACGACCAGTAAGCTACGCGAGTTCAATGACCTTACAAGCATCAGTACCTATGGCTTCAGAGGAGAGGTATGTCTGTCATTCATGCATTTTAAAAATAATTGATAGTAGTCTGACTCCCTAAAGGCCCTTCAAGGGAAATGGAAGAAGTTGTCTCTGTAGAGAGTTTGCCTTTATAGAGGGGTTTTGCATTGCTTATTTATTCTCTATAAGAGGGAAGCATTTTAAAATGGCCATTATAGACATGTACCCTTTATAGAGAGATGGTTGCTGAAGGCTACCAAAGGGAAACAGAAAAAAGTGGATACCGCAGACAACACAGACAGTCAAACCTGCAAGACAGCCCAAATGAAACATGAAAATATTTAAGCAAAATGTGACTTGGACCACTCCCACAGCTAGGATACACACATTTAGGTACATGTATGTAGCTAATCAATGCATGCTGTTTGTATTATTTTTAGCATCTGCATTAGCAAAGAAGAATGCTGGTCTTTAGCACTGCAGGTATTTTCATAATGCAAAATGAATATACACTATAAACTACAGGAAGTTATCAGAAATTGCATTTCATGGAACATTGCAGTGGGACTTCTGTTTTTTATTTCAATTTCATTAACCGATATTGTGAAGAACGAAGTGAATGGCACTTTTTTAGGACATGTCATCTGTTTACTTCTTTCATCAGGCATTGGCTAGCATCAGTCATGTTGCTCATGTCACCATAGTAACAAGAACGGAGGATTCCAAATGTGCTTACAAGTGAGTAAGAGTTTGGAAAATCTACCTGTATTTTTTTTTTTCTGAATGGGACAAAAAAAAAAGATTTTTGAATTTGTTAAGGAGGAGATAGTAAGAAATAGTGGGAGAGAGATTGAGAGAGAGAGAGAGAGAGCGAGAGATGAAATGAGAAAAGTCATAGTGGATCAGGGTGAGAGAGAGAGAAAGAGGGATTTTTACAGACTGACTAGCAGAAAAATTTTGAAGATGGGGAGAGAGAAAAAAAGAGGGGGAGGCAGACAGACAGAAAGAGAGAGAGAAAGAGAGATAGAATGAGATGTGTAAGAGTGAATGATAGAGGGCTGCAATGAAAGACGGAGTTTGACTGCGGGATGAGAGAGAGAGAGAGAGAGATAGAGAGAATATTGTTTCCCGAGAGCCAGAAGGCTCATATTTTAAGTAGATTCTTCTGGAGTATACGACGAGTGATGTATAATTATTGGAATAAACGTGGAATCTTTATTTTCAGACAATACATAGAAACAACAACAACAACAAAATCTTATGGAAGGGGTTTTTATCCAATGGGTGACAAGTATCAAACAGTCTTCTAATCATTTCTTTTTGTTCCTATCATGTTGATTATTTTAGAGGGAGCTTCTCTGATGGTAAACTGAAGGCTGCTGTCAAACCATGCGCTGGGAACAGAGGCACGCAGATAACGGTGAGTTCAAACCCTTGGATTTACCAACCGTGATCCAAACCATGGAGAGTAGACGTGTTGTGGTCTAGGGGATAAGTCATTGGACTGTGGATCACACAAGGTCAGGGGTTTTAGTTCCTGCCACTTCGTGAAAGTCCTTTGGAAAGACTATCAATCAACATTTGCCTCACTTAAAGATAAAGTAGAGTTCCGGTCATGCAATTACAATGTGAAAGAAACTGTCTCAAAGCATTTGGGAAAGGTCGATCATGTCTGCATAAGAATTGTTTTGTTCTCTGAGGTTTTGGAATGATCAAAATGACAAGAAATAGACCAAATCTCGCTGAAAGGCACATGTACTGCACTTAGAAAATGGGTATATGGGACTGCACACACAAGTAGCCTGAATGTTCAGCCCAAACTTTTGAGATATTTCTCATCATATTTCGAATATGAGGGCATTTGAAGAGCTATCCTTCTCAGGGGACATTTCTAGTATGATGTTCTTCCAAACTGACATAAAAAGAATGAGTAAGCTCACAAAATCATTTTTTACCTCTCCTAAAACTTAACCTTCTCTCCCTGTTTGTCTATCCTTTATCCAAATGTCTTACACCATCCCTGGGGGTGTTTTATAAATTGATTTATTTTTGTATCACCAAAGCAGCTTTACAGGTTTAAAAGTATGCATTCACATATTTATCACCCTTTTTGCTACCCTTGTCTGGTAGAATTTTCTTTTCTTTCTGAAATCCCCTATGCTTGGTATTAGTACGAATGATGTAATGCAATATCGAGAATCCTGATGCGTGGGATGTTTTTGTGTCTTGTAGGTAGAGGATCTTTTCTATATCATTGCTACTTTGTTCTTGTATGTAGCGGATCTTTTCTCTAACATTGCTATTGTTTTTATGTAGGTAGAGGATCTTTTCTAGATATCATCGCTCTTGTTTTCTTGTAGGTAGAGGATCTATTCTTTATCATTGCTACTGGTTTTTTGTAGGTGGAGGATCTTTTCTACAATGTGGCTACAAGGAGGAAGGCTTTGAAGAGCGCAAGTGAGGAACATAACAAGATCTCTGAGGTCGTCTCAAGATATGCCATACATAACGCTGGTGTGGCTTTCACTCTCAAAAAGGTACGTGGTAACTTATCCCTTCTTGGGCCACTCCAAGCTCTTTTGTCACATGCGTTACTGACCGCACCTATGATTTATCTGATAACTGTATCTCCTAGAGCTTTGATCAGACAAAATATCAGGTAAAATTATATCTTTACGACAACTTATTTTCACAATTCCATAATTAAATTCAATTCAGTTCAGTCTTTATTGTCCATAAATCATACATGGAAATTTGTTTTGTTTACATGCATACTAAAAATAATGATTAAAAGAAGAAAAAAAAATAGCACAATCAAAACAATCAAAACAATCACTGTGTATTATTCAAATATAGATAAACCGGAAAATGCAGTATGAGTCGAACAGACAGTGAAAGTCAATATTAATGAATACAAGAGAAAAAGAAGATATAATCCAATATATCTCGGTTATAACTATAATTGCCAGTTTGTGTACTACATTGATATATTACATACTATATTGGCATTGAATGAAAGGACTTCATTACTAAAACTTTATCATAATACAGTAGACATTAGAAATATAATTATTTGGTAACAGGACACCACTAAAAAGCAGTACTGCTAGTAGGGTGTAATGTTACATAACATAGGAGACATGCCTTGGACTTGCCCAGTTATCATGGTTGTACATCATATGCTCCTGAGATAATTGCTCAGCAGTCAGTATCCTCTGACAGAATTCTTAACTATACGCTATACCTTACTGTAAATCCCACTGCAACTATACCATCGGTCTGTGATAGCATTTGATATAAACATTTAAACACATAAAATATTTGTGACTGAGTTTCTGAATAGGAGCCTGATCGGTTAAGAGTGAGCATTGGGGTGAAAATTTAATTTTCAGATTTTTATGATGAAATCACTTTCAGGTTTTTCATTAATATCTAAAGTTACTAAAATTCACGTTTGTTTAATTGACAAGGTCAGGAAAGTCATTGGATTGGCCCATTTTTCAACAGGGGTAATGAACACGGACAGACATTTTCTAGAAAGACTGAGTTGGTCCTAGTTTAATACTCTCTAAACTTTCTTAAGTTTTGTTAGCAAATAATTATAGATCAAACACCATTCCATTGAAAACAAAAAAATATTTGAAAATATTTGTACAGAAATGGTCGTGCTGCATGGTCATTCACATCTTGATGCAAATTTGTCCGTCCGTGACAGAAAAAAATTGTTAAAGTTTTTTTTTCCATTGGTGGGGCAAAAGTGAAAACAATGAGATTTCAAATTCAGTGAATTGTTTTGTTTATTGGTTCATGGAACATATTTCATCCAAAATATCACGTACAGTGAAACCTGTCTATAAAGACCGCTCAAGACAGACAAGAAAACTGTCTTTACGAGCAGGTCCTTTAATACATGTTTCAATGAGAAACAGTTTTAAAGGGAAACAAAAATTGTGGTCTTTATAGACAGGTAGTCTTTCTATACAGGTGGTCGCTAAAACAGGTTGGACTGTATATGGTATTGTGATCCCAATATGAATGCAAAAATTACCCCCCACCCCACCCCAATTTTTTTCTTTTTCAAGCTAATAAATGTCATAAAAACCTAATGATTTTTGCTATGGCTCTAATGGGAGCCAGCCTGCATTGTCAGTCTGCAAAAGACATCCATTACAGGTGTTTACAGAAGATGAATACTTAATTTCTTACTTATTTATTTATCAATATTATTATTGCTATTATTGTAGCTGATATTTTTGGTCATCAACAACGTGTAAAAGTTTTAGATTCAACATTAATACCGAAGCTTGATCAATATTCAAATTAGATTACAAGTTGTGCTTGAAAATTATAAACATTGGAGGTCAGATGTGGTATCACTATCAGACTGCAAGAGCCATGTTTGGACTCTATTAGAATGCTTTGAATTAGTTGTAACGTTTGAGACAGATAGAGATTTTTTGTAGTTCAGGATCATACACAGCCAACAATTTTTTTTTAAATTATGTATTCACATAACATAAGAAGAAACCTTTTTAGACACTATATGATATTAAATGCTCATAATTGAATTGGTTGCATCAACCCTGAAACAGTTTTTTTATGGGGAAGGGGGTCAGAAAGTTATAATATATGACTTAAACTAGTCGTGTTGGGCAATCCCTCAACTAACAGGACATAATTAGGCTCTATGGGCTTTATACACTCAACTGTTGCCATTAGGGCCTTTGTCCAGAAAGCCAACATTGTTCTTAAAGTGATAGACACATTACTGAAAAAGTAAACTATGGTATGAGAAAGATTTAGAGTTAGACAATGATCTGCATTTCATGATTTGGTTTTCACCCTCTTAAACAGAAGTATAAAAAAATATGAGATGTTATAAAGAGTACTGGTATGTGATGTTGTAAGCCAGATGAGAAATTTTACTTTCTATAATAATGATAATGATTAATCACACATAATCCTATTTCTATATTACCTCTATGTTTGAAACAAAATATATGACTTTGAGCTGTAAAGTAAATTAAAATACTAAATATTGATGTTTGATTTCAGTCCACCTACATGACTGTCATGTAAAGGGTTATATTTTGAAAGCTTACATCACATTCTTCTCAACATGTTCACTTTGGTCTGTAGCATATATTGTACATGTACAGTTGCACACTACATGAGTACATGCACTTGTACATTGTGTATACACTACAATACAGGCATCCACTTTTGACATAGATTCCACTTAAAAACTAAGTTTTTCATGCTAAGTTTTGCTTAATTTTAGATAGGAACACATGCAGTTTTTAAGTTAATGTCCGTCCGTGACGCCCAAATGTCCGTCCGTGACAAAAAGTTTTCGGACCTCTAGCAAAAGTTACAGCTTGCTTTAAAATTCTATGTATGTGACAGGGAAGTCAATTAACTTGACTAACATTTGCAGTCAAAAAAATTTGTCAGTGACAGTTTGTTTAGATAGAAAAGACAAAAGATTACCGATAAGTCAAGAAACCCATTTCTATCTTGTCCGTCCGTGACAATGAATATTTAATGGATTCTATTTTTAGTAGGTAACCATGGCAACCAAATTTTATCATCATTTAGCACCTTCAGCGGTACCCTTCACAATGAAACATACAACAGCTCAACACATCTCATAACTTATTTTTTACAGGCCTTCAAACTTTCAAAATTTGTCAAATGTCCGTCCGTGACTAATCGATCAGGCTCATAGTCATATAGATAGTAAAATCGAAAATACAGCCTATTGCGAGGAAAGGCCAAATCGACTCCGAGTCGTAGTGACATCAGGGCAGTCCTTCAATTGTTTACAATTTGAAACTGATTTGGCCCTCATTCCCGTTAAAAGGCTGACAGCACACCAAAACCCTATGTTTAGTTATTTATATCATTGTTCGGAACCTTAATTAGGTAGATTTGATTTATTAAAATGCCCATATCTAACGCTATTGCGATTTATTTCCCAATTTGGATCGCAGTCGATCATAAAGTGTGTGGTGGGCTTTTGAGAAAAATAAGTCTGTAGCAATTGTCTCCTGAGCATGCTGTATGTTGGATCATGTTAAAGGTAACTTATTTTATTCAGAAAGTATTCTCCTATGGTTTGGAAAAGATGGTGGACATTTTAAATTGCAACAATCAAAAGAAAATTTTGCCCATTTTTGTTAACTCTAAAAAATGAAATCAAACAACAAAAACCGGCATGTGAAACTTGCTGTAATAAACTACAATTTATGTAATTTTACAAATATTTCATGTGATGCTTTTTGTATTGATTTTCTTTCCTCCTGTATAAATGTCTGTCTTTTTTCTTCAATTTTGTTTTGTTGGTTTCTTGCTTGTTAACAGTCAGGAGACAGCACAGCTGATGTACGGACTTCCCAGAATGCATCTACAGTGGATAATATCAGATCAGTATTTGGCCCTACAGTTGCAAGGTAATATATCATAAATGTTATGATTTATCATTCAATTTGTAGAATGATTCATTGATTGTTTTGCATTTTGAGTAATATAAACTGCACGGAATTCCTCTTCTCTTATTGTACTACTAATTAGTCTAAATGCTATATGATTTCATAAGTATCTATCTTCATTGTTTTACCAAACTTTTTTTTTTCTTGTTTTGGGTTTTTGTTTTTTGTTTTACAGGTTGGTAGAAACTCAAAAAAAGGTGCTTTATGTCACAGTGCAATTTTATTTATTGACAAACTTCATTTTTTTGTTGTGAGAAGTATTTCAGTTAAGGAACGTTTGTTTTCTAATGTTTGGCCAATCAGATATCTGTTTTGGACAGATTTTAGATCATGCCACTTCAATTGTAAAATAGTGAATTTGATAAATATTTCTCATTTGTTTTCTCCAAACTCTTTTCAGGGAACTTCTAGAAATCAACCATGAAAACACCAATTTGGCCTTCAAATTGAAGGGTCAAATCTCTAATGCAAACTACTCTGTCAAGAGACTCATCTTCCTGCTTTTCATTAACCGTAAGTCTGCTGTCAGTTTATTGTTGAAGATATCAACCCATAGCAGTACTGAGTTTTCTTAAGGTCTAAAGCCCACTGCACACTATACGATCGACTGCAAAACGATTTTGGAAATAAATCGCAATAGCATTAAATATGGGCATTTTAACATATGAAATCTACCTGATTCAGGTTCTGAACAATAATATGAATACCAAACATAGGGTTTTGGTGCGCTGTCGGCGTTATACCGGGAAAGAGGGTCAAATCAGTTTCAAGTCTTAGACAATCGGAGGACAACTCTGACATCACTATGACTCAGAGTCGATATGGCCTTTCCTCCGACTAGAAAACTCGCAATAGGCTGTGTTTTTTATTTTACTATCTATAAGACTATTCAGAACCACCATGAAAGATATCTTAAGTGTTTAAATGTTTATATCAAATGCTATTGCATTTTCTTCCTAAATCAGATCGCAGACTGATCGTATAGTGTGCAATGGGCTTCAATCAATCATCTTTCCTCATCAAATTGGCACCAATTATTCTTATTTTCCATTTCAACATATTTTTTTTAAAAAGAAATGTATACTAAATGAACGAATGTGAATGAAAATTACTAAGTTCAACAAAAAATTACCACTTTGTACATGAAACGAATGATTATGAATTTTACATCGCATTGTAAAAATTTAGAAACTCTAATGATGATATATATTTAAATCATTCTTATTCAAGAAGGACACAGGAAACTGCATTAAAAATGGACTCAAAATTTCAGTGAATTTTGCTCTCTCTGCCCGTGTATAATGTGAAACTCTTAGCATTCGAAATCAAAAGATACTCCAAAAACATCTCTAAAAAGGAGACACTGGAGAAATTCCATGAAATAGAATAATATAGAAAACAAATATATAAAGTATATTATGAATGAGACTATCTGTATGCCAAATTTGTAATTCCTATTTTTTTTTATATCATTTATTTTCAGATCGTTTGGTTGACTCCAGCAGCCTAAGGAAAGCCATAGAAGCTGTGTATAGTACCTATCTACCCAAGAATACACACCCCTTTATCTACTTCAGGTAGGTAGTATTTGCCTGTTGTTTCAGATTGGGTGTCGAGGAACTGCTTCAAAGTGGCAAAAATTCATCAAGATTTGCTTGTAGAAGTAGGTTGCTCATGCCAAGCAATGCATGAAATGGGGTCGAATGAGCCTACAATGGTTATTTAAAGCCAAATAATGGATGCCTAGTGTGATTTCCTTATCTAAATTTGCTCGGTATTGACTCTTGAGCCCACCGCTCACTAAACGATCAGTCTGTGATCCGATTTTGGAAGAAAATGTAAGAGCATTAAATATAAACATTTCAATACCTAAAATGTGCTTGATTGAGGTTCTGAATAGTCATATAGATGGTAAAATCGAAATTACGGCCTATTACGAGCCTTCTAGTTGGAGAAAAGGCCAAATCCGCTCCAAATCGTAGCGATGGCAGAGCAGTCCTGCGATTGTCTACGATTTGAAACTTATTTGGCCCTTATTCCGGATATAAGGCTGACATCACACCAGATTTATATGTTGAGTATTCATATTATTGTTCAGAACCTAAACCAGGCAGATTTGATTTGTTAGAATGTCCGTATTTAATGCTATTGCGATTTATTCTAAGAATCGGATCGCAGTCAGTCGTATCGTGTGCTGTGGGCTTTATACATCTTCAACCAAACCCTCTTAGATATCTTTTATTCGTAGTGTTGAATATTCAGTGTATAAAGTTTCTTTTTGATTTTGTAAGGATTCATTTGTTGTTATCACTAGAACTCAAGATTACATTCATAAGACAAGTATATTAGGTACCGAGTCACTCTGATATATGCAGGACTTGAAATACAGGTATAGTTCCCCTTGGATGCTTAGCCGACAAGCATGCATCTCCTTTATTTTTTTAATGTTCACTGAACAATCAAGCAATCAAGCAATTGAAACTACCTGAAAATCAGAAACTTCTGCATTCAGGAAACTTTCTGAAATTTACAAATGGTCCAGATTTGCAAACGTTTCAGATTGTACAGTATCAAAGACTATCACCAAACCTCTTTCATTCTCAGCCTTGAGATAGCTCCTCACAACGTTGATGTCAACGTCCATCCCACCAAGCACGAGGTCCACTTCCTGCATGAGGAGGCCATCATAGAAGACATCCAGAAATGTTTGGAGCAGAAGCTCTTGGGTTGCAACGCATCCCGGACATACTTCACACAGGTGATCTCTCAATTCAGTTCAGTTTAGTACTATGTTTGTCCTGATGTCTCAGAACCACCTGTTAAGCCTCGATAACATCTGCCATGGGAAACCGCCAAAGCACTCACTCCCATCCTCTCTTCGTGAAATTGACAGTCTAGAACACATCAATTCTTGCCTCAAAACATATCTATTTCAGCAGGTGTGTAAATAATGACTTTATTGGAGGAGCCCACGCCTTTGAATGTTAACAGAAATATGGTGCCTTACAAATGCTGTAAATCATCATCATCATCATCATCAAAGCAAAATAAGCATAATGCGCATCACATTTCTGTATCTCTTAACACACAGATAAGTGAGTATAGGTAGGACCTTTGTTGTGAGCCAACAGGCCAAAAATAACGTACAATACTGTATACACCATATATTTTGTGGATATAATTTTTCATGTATAGGACTAATCAGACTATTTCGCGAGTGGTTAAATTCACGATAGGGAAATTCTGAAATCTACAAACAGCAATGATGATGCACTTTCGCAAAGTGAAGTGGTGAATTTAGTAAGCTTCTACACAGTCCGCATGTATACAGCCACTGAGATCGATCAGAGACAGTACCAGTACTGGGGCCCGTTCCACAAAACTTGCGTTTGAACGCAACTCAGGAAAATCAAACGCAACTTTATTTTCAGCCAATCAGAAGTGCGCATTTAGGACTTGCGTTGATTTTTAGGAGTTGCGATCAAACGCAAGTTTTGTGCAACGTGCCCCTGGTAGTACAACTCTCTGGCTGTGTACGGATGCCTAGGCCGGCCAGACGCACATCTAACGTAACTGTGTATAAATTTTGGCAATATTTTAGCGTGTTGTTAAATTCGTGACCCAATTGCAACTTGCGAAATTGGGAAAATAAACCCCCCCCAAAAAAAAAATATATATATATATATATATATATATATGGCATATACAGTACCTTACAATTTATTCAATTCAAGGTTTTTAAAGAATGTTAGAATCAGGTTCACCCGTTTGTATTGTTCTTTCCTTGGTTTTTAAATTGACAAGATTTTAAAACTTTGTGCAAATCAAATGAGAGTAGGTTTCAGTGTAACAGGCACAGCCAAGAGCTACTAGTATGTAATGCCTATTTTCCTTCCTTTATGACAGGCCTTGCTGCCTGGATCAAATCTCTCCATTGCTGACGATGGAGACAAGTCAAAGGATGGGTCAAAGGGTCACAAGTCAAGCTCTAGTGACCAGGTCCTTGCCCAGCACATGGTGAGAACAGACTCGAAGGACCAGAAGTTGGATGCCTTCATCCAGGTGACTCAGTCCGCCAAAGACAAGTCATCATCGTTATCTAGTCGCCATGGTGATGTGGGGGTGGCTGGTGGTGGTGGTGATGGAGGTCGACGAATGGGAGTATTGGAGATGGTCGCAACTGCAGAAGGGGTGGACAATGACAGGTCACATCTACCAAGGTACAGTACATGCAGTTTATTAGGACATTTGTATAATCTTAGGATACAAAATGAATACAAAGTATTTGATGTTGACACAGTTTAAACTGCCTCTAGATCTGACAGGGTTAAGAATTGGTAAGACAGTAATTCATCTAACTGCCTTTTGGTAAGAGCACTGCTCTATTAACCTGTCCAATTAACCCTTTTGTTTCTATCAGAGTCTCATTTCATACCATTAAACACTATCTCCAGTGAAAGAAATGATCTCACTGCTATTTTTCTGTATTGTTTTCAATAAAATGCCCCTCTTGTTGAGTTTTATACGGTTAGAAAGCAAGAAACTGTAGTTTCAGAAAGAATTTAAATACTAGGGATATCCTTTTAGTAAATTTTGAAATTAAATGATAGAGTTCATGGACCTGTTTGATCGCAAGTCCTCTAAACAATGCCAAACTTACAAACTCTTTTCTGTTTAGTACAATGTTGTGATTGATTTGAACCAGTCACAGAAAATTCTGTTTATAACACGGGGCCCAGGAGTCTGAAAAAAATGTATGATTTTAATATTAGGGTTATCGTGATTTTCAGTTTCTTGCTACATGCACTAATGTGCGACAATATATCCTGAAGTTACTAAGTTGTACTTTGTTTATATCTTTGCAGGAAGAGACCACATGCTGAAGTGAGCAGTGATACGGAAGCTCCCTCTTCTAGACCAGGACCCAGTGCTGGTGAGGACCAGGCACCAGTACCCACACAGCCCAAGCCCAAACGTAAAGAGATCCAGCTGACCAGTGTACTAGAACTCCAGCAAGAGATAGAAGGAAACACGCATGAAGGTCAGAAAAATTATGAGCATTGTTTAGTTTACTACTATTTTCTTTTCACTTCATGGTTATGCTCGACCATCACGTATATCTACATGTTCTTATCTCCTGAGGATGCTCTTTATCTCTTTTTGTTTTACTCACAAGTCACAAGAAAGCTCTTATTCATCATTGCTTATCATACTCTAAAACTTCTCTAATTCTCTTGTGATGAATAGCAACCATATTAGGTCTACACACAATCTTTGGAATTATTATTTGTATGAAGGGTTTTGAGACCTCAAGAAAAATTAGTATGTCTCATTGTTTGTGAAAAAATACGTGGATGGTCGTGAAATATCATCTTGATAATGTATATAATAATATATATGATTAGTGAGGTGCCAAATCCGCTTAAAATCAAGTGTTCAAGCCATTATATTACAAAAGATGAGATTACATTTAAGCCCTTGCACAAAAGTTCAACATGAGTAGTATAGAACATGAAAAATGAAGACCTTGATGATGGTCATTAGCTTGTGCGATATACATGTGCATCCACTCAAGGACATTCATTATATATAAATCTGTTGTTTGACTTTTAATAAAGGTCTGTATTGACCTATACTGAGATTCATTTTTATTAAGTTTAATTTTTATACACACATGTTTCATAACTTCGGAATTTATTCTACTTCACATGCTTATGTATACTTAATACTTACTATTGCTTCTCTTTTTTGACAGATTTACGAGATCTCTTGAAGCAGCACACATTTGTTGGGATAGTAGATGCAGAGTTTGCATTGATTCAGCACAAAACCAAACTGTATTTGGTGAACACCATCAAACTAAGGTAAACTAAATCATCTCTACACCAGACCAATACCTGATACAAAGAACAAACTTTATATACACGATTCACATTCGAGTTTATTTATTGTGGTAGTATTATTTTGTTAGTAGAGTCTTTAGGATTTACATCAAGCATTCTTTCTAAAGTTTAGAAGCCCTGAAAAGGGGTGAAAAGCTCTGTTAAGCACTTTGTTACGAGCTGTTTTAGGGGTTTTATTCCTTTGAAATAATACATGGTGTACACTCTAAAAACTTTACCCTCAAATTTCTTGACCTCACAAAATGCTTAAACTGCATTTACAGACTGTATCTTGTTAACACTGTCAAACTCTGATAAACCAAATCTCGATATCAAAGCAATCTTTCATTGAGATCAAACTCTACAATGTATCTTGTTTATAAGTGACAAATCTAAAGTTTGCTTACATTAACCTGAAAATCTGAGGTGAACACTTCTGCGCATGTGTACACTTGGATTTTCTTTCTTTTCTACTTCACCAAAACTCTTCCTTAAATATCCAATCATTATTTAAATTTGTTTCTTCTTCTTTCTTTTTTCCAGTCAAGAGCTTTTCTACCAGATAATGCTGTATGACTTTGGAAATTTCGGTTTGATGAAGCTATCAGTAAGTAGAATTCGTCATCTTCCTCTGAAATGAGTTTATCATTCAAATTGTTATTGAATTGTTACCATTTATATCACAGGGCCTCATGGAAGAGCATGGTTGTATGACACATGTTCTGGCACCAACTGCTTCATGGTCAACATCCCACACTAACCAAATTCTTAACGTCAACTGAGGACAAAACATTATAAGTAACCCTAACCCTAACCCTAAACCTAAGGTAAAACTCACTTGCAATTCTAAAATTAACCCTATATCTCTGACAAAATAAAGACAGGAGCAGTTGTTGCTGTAGCATGTGTCGCAGCACAAAGAACACCACTTTTTATGAAAATATGCTATCCCGATAAATATCAGAAATAAATAAGTAATTGAATAAATAAATAAATAATAAATAGATAAGGTAAATGAATAAATAAATACACAAATGAACCTCATTATAACAAACTCTCATAATAACAAGGTAATTTTGCCCGTCCCACTTCTTTGTATTCTATTGTCATTTATCCCTGATATAACAAGGTTTTGATATAAAGAGATAATTTCCTTGGTCTCAAGGAGTTTGTTATCGCAAGGTTCCACTGTATAGATAAATAAGTGATAAATAGATAAATGAATAAATACAGAAATACTGTATTCTAACTTTTTTCTCACTTTGCAGAATCCTGCACCAATCTTTGAGTTGGCAATGATTGCGTTGGATTCCGAGGACAGTGGCTGGAGCGAGAATGATGGACCCAAGGACCAGCTGGCCCAGTACATTGTGGACTTCCTCAAGACCAAAGCTGAGATGCTTAATGATTATTTCAGCATTGAGATTGATGAGGTAAGAGGCCCTCCCCCTTCTCTTCTCTGTCTGTCTTTAATATGATAGCAAAGACTTCAGGAAAAAAAAAAAATCAGTGACAGGCACTTTCAATAGCCATGTGCATCATCTTTTTTGTTGTTAGCAGCATGTTTGTTGCTAACATCATCTCTGAAATATGGTGTCATATAAATGCTGTGAATCATCATCATCATCATCTTTTGAAATGCTAGATCATTACAGTTATATATGACATAATCCTAGCAGACATGTAATTTCTTTAAGCAATACAATAGGGTATTGCTGTTGCTCTTCGGTTGATTTTTTGAAAGTCTTCAAGATTGTATACTATGTCTGTCTGCTCTCTCCCCTTCCCCTCTGTCTCTCTGTGTATATATATCTCTCTCTCTCTGTCTCTCTGTATATATATATATATATATATATATATGTATATATATATATATATATATACATATATATATATATATATCTCTCTCTGTCTCTCTGTGTATATATATATATATATATATATATATCTCTATCTGTGTATATATATATCTCTCTCTTTGTCTCTCTCTTGCTCTGTCTATCTGTCTCTATCTCTTGCTCTGTCTCTCTCAGACTCTCTCTCTGTCTCTCTGTGTGTGTCCCTCTCTTTCTGTTTCTCTATCTCCCTTGCATTTATCAGGGCCCTGTTTCGTAGTACTTGTTATCAATAACAACTGCCCCACTTCTATGACAAATTTGCTCTCAGCAAATCAGATCCCAGGATTTCAGTAGCTTATAACAATTATTGTAACTTGTTATCAATAGCAAGTTTTATGAAACAGGGTCCAGAAGTTATATTTGTAGAAATATTGATCATACTTGCCCGACTGAGGAGATACATGTATAACCAATTGTAGCCCAAGACAAAACCATATTACTGGTATATGTAGAAGACATATATTATTTGAGCATGTAATAATAATAATAATAATGATAATAGCTACATTTTTATTGCGCACGTATCCATCCCAGGGGATGCTCAAGGCGCTTACAAAGTACTACTACTACACTGGCTTTAGCCCAGCTGCCCTAAGGTGCTGAAAGCATTCAAGGAATAAATTCCTACCAGGTATCCATTTAATACACCTGGGTGGAGAGTGGCAAATGTAGATTAATGTCTTGCCAAAGGACATTAGTGCCGCGGCAGGATTCGAACCACGAACCATGAGATCCACAGTCCAGTGACGTATCCACTAGACCACGACACCTCTACAAAATCATATGCCATTAAAGGGAGCCACTGCTCGATATCCATGTACGTTCAATTTCATTCGCTTGCCCCTATTGCAAGGCCGTGCATAACAACAGTCTTGGAGCAGCGAAAAAAATTGCCGTCGAGGGTGGGGTAGTTTGTCAGTTGGGTTGTTCAGTTCGTCTTTCTTCGGTCGAATGCGTATCACTGCAATTGCGTGCTCGTTTACCGAAGATGTGCGGAGATTCCTGAATATTACCCGAGCCGGGCCAAGCTCCAAAACACCACGATTGGCGACTTTTCGGTCCCTTTAAGCCTTATTACTGCACTATTACTTTATAAGTAAAAAATATATTGATTTTATTCCAGGAAGGGAATCTGTGCAGCATTCCTCTTGTGTTGGACAAGTACATCCCAGCCATGGAAGGGCTTCCAATGTTCATCTTGAGACTAGCTACAGAGGTGAGAAACCAGAATATTTATGTTTATGTCAAAATAATGGAAAAATAAGGATAAAAACTATTTGTGATAACGTATTAACCCCTACCATGCCGAGGGCAGCAAATCCCGCCCCAGAATTTGAGTGCTGAACATTTTGTTTAGGCCCAGAATGGCTTGAAATTTCTTCCTCAAACAGAAACCTGTGCCTTCAATATGTTTATTCCTATGCAATATATCTTTGCCCAGTTTGCTCAAGAAAGAATTCATTGAAAGTTAATATTCAACTCTTGAAAGTTCATTTTTGACGATTGCTCAAATATCTGGGGGCATGGAAGGGGTTAAGGGGAAGAGGAGGGTTATTTTGGCAATTTTCCATTGCCCCTATATGGGCCATGGACGTGTTTGTGTATTACTCGGTAGCCAGCAAAGTAATTTCAGCAATATTTCTTTCCAAGTCTAACCATGCACCTTGTATGCTTATGGGTGTGTCTACTCGCATGTGACTTTTACCTTCCATTTATTCCTTCTTTGCAGTTGTCATATTTGAAGCTGATATTTTTTTTAATGGAATGCCAGGATGGAACCCAAAATGCTCAGATGCTTATGGGTGTGTCTACTTGCATGTGACTTTTACCTTCCATTTATTCCTTCTTTGCAGTTGTCATATTTGAAGCTGATATTTTTTAATGGAATGCCAGGATGGAACCCAAAATGCTCAGAGCAAAAATTTTTGGGGGAGTTATTGGTCCCCTTTAAAAGAACTGACAGAAAGAAGTCATAAAATCTGTTTCACAATCAGTAGTGTTTAAGCATTGTTCTTTTCCCACACCAGGTGGATTGGGACTCGGAGAAGGAGTGCTTCCAAACATTTGCCAAGGAATGTAGTCTTTTCTACAGGATACAGAAGAATCTCAAACTAGCAGATAGCAAAGGGGAAAATGTGAGTATTCATGGTCTACTTCTGTTGCAGCCTTACCAGAGCTTGATATTACCTGAAATGTTTGTGTTTCTGACTTTGGGATCTCTTCCCCTACCATTACCCTAATCACCCATTCACATAATCCCCCTCATCTAAACATTAAAATATTGGAGTACAACATGAATATTTATTATAATTTGATGATATTTGCTTCGGTTTATTGTAGAATGTTGTCAAATATCAATGCAGAGTATTGTATGTTATATAAAAACTAATTACTATTATTGTTGTTGATTCATGGGATGTGTAGTATAAATTTGATGGTGATTATAATTGTTATTAAACAAGCTGTGCTTTTCATTTGGATCTTTCCAGGACTCAGCCTCCAATGCTGACATGCCTTCATATAACTGGAAGTGGACCATCGAGTTTGTCATCTACCCCGCCCTCAAGTCTACCCTGCTTCCACCAAAGACGTTTGCAGGGGATGCTAGCATCCTCCAAGTAGCCAACTTACCTGATCTCTACAAAGTCTTTGAGAGATGTTAACAAGCCGGAACTCTGACCTCTACGGAGGCTTTGAGAGGTCTCCAAGAGGTCTTTGAAAGATTTTGATAGGTCTTTGAGAAGTCTTTGAGAGGCCCGATCTCTGCAATGTCTTAGAGAGATGTTAACAAGCCTTGCTTCCAACCTCTGTGAGGTCTTTGAGAGATGTTAAAGAGCAAACGATGTCTGCAGCATCTTTTGAGAGATGTTAATAAACTCTGATTCAGACCTCTATGCAGTCTTTGGGAGATGAGAGATGTCAACAAGCCCTGCTTAAGACCTCTACAGAAACTTTGAATGATACTTGTCTTACAAGCCTTACTCAGAAAATGGACATATATTATAAACTCAGAATTACTCTTTACTATGGTACATGTATGGTACACAGTCATAGTTCTCTCTTCATGTTGAGAAAAGTTTGTTCATGTGTACATAGCTCTTGCTCATAAAACACTAGGATACATTGAATTAAAGTCTACTGCACACCTTGATGACCAGACTGTGACTAAATTGCAAAAGAAATTGAAAAAGAAATTGCAAAGAAATTGCAAAGGATTTGATACAAAAATTTCAAGATGTATATTCTCCCTGATTGAGGTCCCAAATGGTCATATTGATATTGAAATTGCAGGTTGTTTTAAGCCTTTCAGCAGTTACAAGTCAGTGGGCAGTTGATATGATGGTGTGACATCACTAGGGTTCGTAGCCATTCGGGTCTTTGCTCTGGATGGAAGCTTTAAAATACCTCATTATTTTGGTGGTAGCATTCATATGATCATTTGGGCCCTCGATCAAGAAAAATTAATTTCTTGTATTGTTGTATCTAATCCTGTTGCCATTCCTTTTAATATCTAGTTTTGGAGTAATGTATGCTATGGCCTTAACAAATTTGCTGTAAAGGCAATGAATATGCACGTAGAGCACATACTCTATACACAGACTGATTACTCTTGCGCTAGTATATTGGCGATATGCTGCAATGTGGGTTTTGCCATTCAGAACTTGGATTTCAAAAACTCATGTGTTGGAACAGTTTTCCGAGGCATGCAGAAAAGCTGTGTAAATGCTGCAAATGTTGAGGGACAATTTCCTATGAATGAGGTTTCTATAATTCATTGGAGAGTACAATATTGTACCAAGAATGAACATGTACATGTAAATTACAATATACACAATCTTTTGTCATCTCTCAAATGAGGTTGATATGAACGTCATACATGTAATTCTGGGCCCTGTTTTATAGATATTATCATCAATAACAAGTGCCAAAATTCTATGCCAAATCTGCTCTCAGGCAATCAAATGCAGTGATTTCAGTATCTTATATCAATTATTGTAACCTCTTTTATTAATATAACTTTTTATGAAACGGCCCTGTTTGAACGAAAATTTTCAAAAATGTAGAGTGGACTCCAGTGAAGAAGGAAGAACCAAAGGAAATGCTATTTCCTATTCATATCTGTAAAGAAACAAAAAGATACCAACATGCACACAAGGATAAAGCTATGAGGTTCTAAACGCATTGTAGTGGTTTTGTTCTTTGTTGAAAACTTACTACAAAGTGCAAATAAACATCTTTACCCCTTCTTTATTTATTGGGGGGGGGGGGGCAAATGGCCCCTAATTGTTGGAAAGGTACACGTATGGAGAGGTTCATTACAAGTTGTTAAGCTTGGACCTTATCGCATTCCTTTCCTTTGTTTCCTTCATTCCTATAAAAATGTTTTGAAACAGTTTTCCTGCTGAAGTAACAAAAGAATTTTACAATACACATGTAACATGTGGTCATGTATGCTATTTTACTATTATTTAAATGTGTATATTGACAATTAGCCGTGCATTAATATGTAAAGTTTACACCATTGAGTATTTTGTTTTATCACACATGATTTTATATCAATGGCATATGCAATTTAAATCTTTTTATGCACATGCCCAACATGGCAACAGCTGGACTAGTACTGGAGAGCAATGGAGAAAGAGTGAGAGGAAAGATGAGAGGGGAAGTGAGAGAGATAGAATGGGAGAGGGAGGGAGAGATAGAATGGGAGAGGGAGGGAGAGATAGAATGGGAGATGGAGGGAGAGAGAGAATGGGAGAGGGAGGGAGAGATAGAATGGGAGAGGGAGGGAGAGAGAGAATGGGAGAGGGAGGGAGAGATAGAATGGGAGAGGGAGGGAGAGATGGAATGGGAGAGGGAGGGAGAGATAGAATGGGAGAGGGAGGGAGAGAGAGAATGGGAGAGGGAGGGAGAGATAGAATGGGAGAGGGAGGGAGAGATAGAATGGGAGAGGGAGGGAGAGAGAGAATGGGAGAGGGAGGGAGAGATAGAATGGGAGAGGGAGGGAGAGAGAGAATGGGAGAGGGAGGGAGAGATAGAATGGGAGATGGAGGGAGAGATAGAATGGGAGATGGAGGGAGAGATAGAATGGGAGAGGGAGGGAGAGATAGAATGGGAGAGGGAGGGAGAGATAGAATGGGAGAGGGAGGGAGAGATAGAATGGGAGAGGGAGGGAGAGAGAGAATGGGAGATGGAGGGAGAGATAGAATGGGAGAGGGAGGGAGAGATAGAATGGGAGAGGGAGGGAGAGATAGAATGGGAGAGGGAGGGAGAGATAGAATGGGAGAGGGAGGGAGAGATAGAATGGGAGATGGAGGGAGAGATAGAATGGGAGAGGGAGGGAAAGATAGAATGGGAGAGGGAGGGAGAGATAGAATGGGAGAGGGAGGGAGAGATAGAATGGGAGAGGGAGGGAGAGATAGAATGGGAGAGGGAGGGAGAGATAGAATGGGAGAGGGAGGGAGAGATAGAATGGGAGATGGAGGGAGAGATAGAATGGGAGAGGGAGGGAAAGATAGAATGGGAGAGGGAGGGAGAGATAGAATGGGAGAGGGAGGGAAAGATAGAATGGGAGAGGGAGGGAGAGATAGAATGGGAGAGGGAGGGAGAGATAGAATGGGAGAGGGAGGGAGAGATAGAATGGGAGAGGGAGGGAGAGATAGAATGGGAGAGGGAGGGAGAGATAGAATGGGAGAGGGAGGGAGAGATAGAATGGGAGAGGGAGGGAGAGATAGAATGGGAGAGGGAGGGAGAGATAGAATGGGAGATGGAGGGAGAGATAGAATGGGAGAGGGAGGGAGAGATGGAATGGGAGAGGGAGGGAGAGATAGAATGGGAGAGGGAGGGAGAGATAGAATGGGAGAGGGAGGGAGAGAGAGAATGGGAGATGGAGGGAGAGATAGAATGGGAGAGGGAGGGAGAGATAGAATGGGAGAGGGAGGGAGAGATAGAATGGGAGAGGGAGGGAGAGATAGAATGGGAGAGGGAGGGAGAGATAGAATGGGAGATGGAGGGAGAGATAGAATGGGAGAGGGAGGGAAAGATAGAATGGGAGAGGGAGGGAGAGATAGAATGGGAGAGGGAGGGAGAGAGAGAATGGGAGAGGGAGGGAAAGAGAATGGGAGAGGGAGGGAGAGATAGAATGGGAGAGGGAGGGAGAGAGAGAATGGGAGATGGAGGGAGAGATAGAATGGGAGAGGGAGGGAGAGATAGAATGGGAGATGGAGGGAGAGATAGAATGGGAGAGGGAGGGAAAGATAGAATGGGAGAGGGAGGGAGAGAGAGAATGGGAGATGGAGGGAGAGATAGAATGGGAGAGGGAGGGAAGATAGAATGGGAGAGGGAGGGAGAGAGAGAATGGGAGATGGAGGGAGAGATAGAATGGGAGAGGGAGGGAGAGAGTGCAAGATAGATATGAGGATAGTGGGAGAGATAGAGTGCAGAGGAAGGGAGGGAGACAGAGCAGGAGATAGAGATATACAGAGAAAGGTGTTGAGAGAGGATGAGAAAGAAGATGAGAGAGGGAGGGAGAGACTGAGAATGAGGGGGGGGGGGGCTGGTAAGAGAGAACAAGCGGGGGGGGGGGAGTACAGTGTCGCATACTGGTCGATTCAACAGTTTTGAATAGCCTGGTTGATTTGTCAAGGTGGCGCTACTGGGGGGGGGGGGCAATTGCCCTCATGACTCTTTGCCAAACATACATTACACACACATAAATTGACAAATCTTAAATTTATTTTTGTCTTTCATTCATTGCCTGTCAATTATTTTATATGCATACACCTATTAGACCTCGCCCCCTTTTTTTTGTCTGCTATAATCGGAGATTGTTTTGGAAACGGTGCCCCATTTCTGGTGGCGGCCCCTGGTCAGGAGGCCAATAAATACTATACACAATACTTCACTAACATTTCAGGCCTAACATTTAACAAATTATTAACCATTTAAGGCAAGTTTGAACTGAAGAGTTTCAACAACCCGATGGGATTTTTTTTTTTTTTTTTTTTTTTATAACACACACGCACACCCTGGTATCAATATGCCTTTAGCACTTCATTTATTTGATGCATGATAAAAGATCAATGTAGATAAAATGCCTTGCTCAAGGGCATAAGTGCTGTGCCGGGGATCGAACGCCTGATCCTCGCATCTCCAGTCAAGCGCCTTTAACCACTGGACCACGGCACCTCCACATTAGGTATGAACTTTGAGATATAGCGCCACCTCCCAGGCCAGGTGAGCAAATCCGGATTGGTCACAAATATGAGCTCTGAGGTCTGGTTTGGCCGTCCCGTTGTTGCCCATAATAAACACTCCGGATATCATTATCAGTTTAGGGCTGCTTAGCTCATGCCGCTAGGTCATTCAGTCTACTTTGGTCCATCCATGCCAAGCCGAGGTACTTTCACGGAAACAACTGCGATATATTAAGGTGAGAAAACCGGCAGTCTTAAAAGTTTGTTTTAGAGTTTCAGCTCATCTCATGCTCAGAAAAATACACTGCTACAAAGCCGTGGTACCACCAGTGCTTTCTCCCTGCCTTAATTAAGGGAAATCCCCGCCTTATACATTGTTGTATAATATATTACTCTCACGCGAGCATGCACGCGAATTTGGGTGGGGCATACTTGTTTTTCTGTTTTTGAATGCAAAGGTTGGGGAACAAATTCTAGGATACCCCACCACAAAATGCAGAAGTTTGTTGGGTATTCTAATAAGTTAAGCTGAAGTTACTTTTGTGACAATAGGCTCTTAATATAAGTTAAAGCTTGTTAAAAGTTTTTCTTGTTTAACTGCCTCGAATTCTTGAGTGCATGCACAGGGATTTGATTAAGGCATTCATCGATTTAGCTATATTGGGGAAACGTGGGCATGGCTTGTTGTTTTAGATCTTAAAATTTCCTGTCAAATCACAATTGAAAAAAAAAAAAATGGTACATTCATCAAGCTGAGCCCCGGACATCAGGATCTGTAATCAAATTAGAAAAATTTAATTGCCCCTTTTACTTTTTGGCTCTAAAGAGCACATACCCCCAGTCATCATACCTTAGCCAGGCTCTGGCTAAGTCGATGCAGCTAGTACCCAGACATAAAAAAAGAATTCATGCAATTTTTTAAAGTATTTTTGATACCATAATTTATTCTGCTGGAAAATGAGGCTATATTGTTTATTTGTTTGTTTGTTTGTTTGTTTTTCTTATTTTCTCATAAACTTGTCATTTGCCTATTATACAATGACCAAACTGCATAGTTTATATACACACACAGCATGATTATGCTGCCTCTTTCTTGACTGATCGCATGAAAATTGTTTGTTTATGCTTTTGGTTTGTTGCTCGATCAGCTGATTAAAAGATGGCGTCTCAAAAGTGGGCTGAACTTGGCGTGGTACCAGAAGTGATTGACATGGCCCCGCCCCTTAGAGCAGAGGTCGTCTATCCTTCAGGTGTGTCATGTGACTTTGGGAATGAGCTTACACCAACCCAAGTAAGTAACTACTGAGTCAAAATTGGGTTTGGTAATAATAATAGTAATGATAATACTAATAATGATAATAATAATAATTGTCACATCTCTACCTCAATCTACAAGCTCGATTGATAAGTATTAAGTCCAGATATTAGAAGCATAGTTACTGGTTTATTTCTCCATACTTGCTGTTGTGCCATCGCTTACATCGCGCACATGCAATCTGACCTAGAGGTCAACTCGGTTCATTTGCATATATCGTATATCATAATACATATTCATGACATCCCTTTTCCACCAGAATTTAACTTTATCCAAGATAAGATTTTTTTTTTTTCCTCAAATGTTTGTCCAATAAACTTCTACATATCTATCTAAACACCAAATTCTTGGTCTTCTGTTTATTCTTTGTACACGTACTGTCACATATATCATAAAATTTCAACTGCATCTGCTTCTTTTTTTTTTCTTCAAGAACACCAAACGTGAACCACCAACTTCATGTAACAATAAAACTTTCAATGAGTTTTTTTTCCTTTTTTTTTTTTCCAAATGGTACAATAAACACAACCTCAAGGAAATTATGCAAAAATCGTTTTCTTAGATTTCCAAATATTTCTTTCTCATAAACATGCAGTCATTACCCAATGGATTTTAACTATCCTTCAAATACATACACAACCATAAACATTTGGTCTTTAGTGCTGCAAAATCAACTAATAAATATCATATTCCTGATAAATCTCAGAAAAGAAAAATCATTGTTCTCCAGTCTTTTTTTTTTTTTTTTTTTTTTTTTTTTTGAAACCTAAAAATATTTTCTTTGCTTTCTAGCTTTTCTCTGAAACCTTCACATGAATTTTTCTTCTTCAACATTAACATACATTCTTCATGAAACTTTCTAACGTGCGACCATACCAACTACATGCATAATTGTTTTTAGAATCATTACATGTTGTAATACTTTTAACATGCATGCAACTTGAACTACCTCATGCAACTTAAACTACTTCATGCAATTAAACTACTAAGTCTTCTTCCTGTTTCTCTTGTCAGTCTATCTTCATGTCTAATTCTTCTTATAATCTATCTTCAAGTCCACTTCTTCAAATCAGTCTATCAGTCTATCTTCATGTTCAAGTCCTGTCTTGATGGCATTTTTCAAGCGTTCAGCTGATGAATATGTCCATACTTTGTGTGAACACAACCGTCCTGACTGCATTCAAGATGATGAGTACAGCGAATGTATGAAATCTTACTGTTTCCCCGCGTAAACTTTCAAATAACACGCTCATAGATTTCAAGCGATTATCGAGCTCATGAAGTAAACAGCTATTTTTTTTCATTTTCACGGTGAAACAATGATACATTCAAACATATGGGTACTTTCCATATTTCATAAAAAGAAATTCAAATCGCACTTATCATGGAATTGCGTTGTCTGAAGTCGCTTGTAGAAACACAGTTTCCAAATTTTTGCGTTCTCCAATTTGTTTGCTATAAAATGCTCACTTTTTTCATTCAGCCAATTACAAACTGAAAATATTCAGCGAATCAAAGTATATTGAAGTGCACTTAAAATATCACAATGACGTGCACTTTCTTGCAGACAAAAAAAAAAATCAAATAACTTTCCTTTGCATTCCTCTTGGCAAACATATATCAATTCCGCTTCAGGCACGGGTGATCTCCAAAAATTTCTCCTTGTGTGAGATTCACAAATTTCTATCCCTTTGAATAATTTTATCAAACGTATGATTTTCATATTCAAAATACAATATGGCTTCCTTCACACAAATGAGCTTCAACACACAATTTTTTTCTTTGGTGCTATCTCCGCGTTAAGAGTGTTGTTGAAAATATTCACGTCACTTAATCTCTCAGCAAAAATGTATAATCCCCGCATTAAGAATATCGTAGAAAATCATCGTATCGCTTAGGTGGTCTTCTCTCGCGTCTAGGTCTGCCAGTCATCTCAGGAACACTAGCAGCATTGTCCTGATGTGTTGCGTGGTTGCCATCTGACGTCTCATTTGTCATCTCTGGAGTTCTGGACAGGGTATGACGAGCTGGTGTCGCAGCCTCATCTGTTTCGTCACTGCCTAGAGTCTCTGCAACCAGCACAGGATCGACATCTGTCATCACTGGACTTGCCACGTCTCTGGACAAGTACTCTCTGATGTCAGTTACGTTCCTCTTGTAGAACACACCTTCAGCAGACTGAACAGTCACCATACTCTCACTTCTAGATGTCACAGTAAAGGGTCTCGGATGAAATGGAGTGTCCATTTTTCCCCTTGCATCTCGTTTCACCAGAACTTTGTCACCAGGCACAATATCTGAATGCCTAGCACCTCGCTTCTCGTCTGCATACTGCTTTGCTCTGTCTTTCATTTCAGCATCACGGTCTTTCAGTTCCTGGTCATTCAAGATTTCTCGCACCTCTGGCAACTTAGTGCGAATCTTTCTTCCAAACAGAACTTCAGCTGGGCTCTTGCCCGTTGTTGAATGGGGGGTTGCTCGATATGCTGCTACATATGAGAGCAAATCATCTCTCCAGTTCTTCCCCTCAGCATGGGCAATCCTGATGCGTTTCTCAATGGACTGGTTCTGTCGTTCCACTTCCCCATTAGCCTGTGGCCACTTGGGAGTCACTTTGTGGTGATGGATTCCCATGACTCTCAAATATCTGCAAAAGTCTCTGAACGAAACTGTGGTCCGTTGTCTGAGTGCAATGTTTCGGGTAGTCCATGTCTGGCAAAGATCTCCCTCAGTACCTGCACAGTTTTCTCAGCTGTCGTCGTCTTCATTACAGCATACTCGTAATATCGACTGTAGTAATCGACTACCACCAAGATGCTTTCACCTGTTGGCAAAGGTCCCATAAAATCAATGGCTACATCAACCCACGGTCCCGCAGGTAACTGCGTACTTCTGATCGGCTCCGGTGGGTTACCTCTGCTGGTGATCTGGCATCCATGGCAGGTCTTCACAAACTTCTCTGCTTCTTTCTCACAACCTGGCCACCAAACCTTGCTTCGCAGATTCTGTTTAGTACCTACAATTCCTAAGTGTCCTTCATGGGCTAAAGACACAATTCGTGGTCTCAGTGTGTTAGGAATTACTAGTCTGCTGCCCCTCAACACACACTGTCCGACTACACAAAGTTCACCCTTGATGGGTACGTATGACTTGAAAGAGCAGTGATCCCATTTTCCAGTCTGGATACAGTTCCTCACTTCCATAAGTTCTGGATCACCCTCAGATTCTCTCTCTACCTCTCTAGTGGTCACTGCCCCTGGGGTAGACTGGATGGCGACAAATCGCACAAAGCTCTCAGCTTCCACTTCCAGCTTAGAAGGTGTGTTACCATCTCCGCTTAGTAGTCTCGACAAGGAATCTGCAATATTCATCTTTCCTGCTACATGCACTACCTTGTACTTATACTGCTGCAATCGCAAGACCCAACGTTCAATTCTTGCACAAGGTTTCGATCTTGGAGAGTATATCACTTCCAGCGGTTTATGATCCGTCACTAGCTGGAACTCTACACCATACAGGTATGGGTGGAACTTCTCACATGCCCAAACTAGTCCTAGGGCCTCCTTCTCTGTTTGAGAATACCTTTTTTCGACACTAGTCAATGCTCGGCTGGCATATGCGATGACCCTTGGTCCTTCTGCATGAGTCTGCACCAACACAGCTCCCAAACCAACAGGACTCGCATCAGCTATGACCTTCGTCGGAGCTTTGGGGTCATAGTATCCAAGAGTCTCCGCGCTCGTTAGGGCAGTCTTCAATGCATTAATGCCTTCCGCTGCTCACTGCCAAATTCGAAGGGCACATTTTTCCTGGTCAACTTCCTCAAAGGATCGGAAAGTGTAGCAAAGTTTGGGATAAACTTCGCACAATAGTTCACAAGTCCAAGGAAACTTCTCATCTCAGTTGCATTCTGTGGCTCCCTGGCATTGGCAACTGCTTCAACCTTGGCCTTGGCAGGATTTAAACCTGTACTGGTAAGCCTATGTCCCATGAACTCGAGTTCTGTAACTCCAAACTTGCACTTCTGAGCATTAACTGTAAGTCCCGCTTCCTGAAGCTTTGCTAGGACAGCCCTGAGGCGGGTATCATGCTCTTCTCGGGATCGTGCATGAACAATGATGTCGTCTGATATGTTCGCTGCACCTGGAATGCCTTGGATGATACGGTGTATCTCGTATTGGTAGATTTCCGGAGCGGCATTGATTCCAAACAGTAGTCTCTTATAACGGTACAGTCCACAGTGGGTTACAAAGGTTGTCACATCCCGTGACTCTGGGTCCAGTTCTAATTGGTGATAACCCCACTTAAGATCTATCTTAGAGAAAATCTTGCTTGCCGTCAACTCTTGCAAGACTTCTTCTACAGTAGGAATAGGGTGCCTTTCCCGCTGTATCGCCTCGTTGGCTCTACGCATGTCAATGCATAGTCTGATGTCATCATTGGGTTTTGGGACAATGACTACTGGGCTCACCCAAGCAGTAGAGTGCTCAACCGGTTCTATAATATCAAGCTCTATGAGTTCCTTGATCTTGGTTTCTACCTTCTCTCGTAGACCAAACGGTGTCCTTTGGACTGGCTGAGCAATAGGCTTGACTGTCTCATCTATAGCCAACTTAACCTGACGTCCTTTCAGCTTTCCAACACCGTGGAACACACCATCAAATTCACTCCTGAGGTCTTCATATGACTGAATCACTGAGTTAACTTGAGCAGATGGAACCCCAATTCGAAGAATTCCTAACTCTCGCGCAGTACTTCTAGAAAGTAGCGGCTCTCCATCTTCTTTGATGACAGTGAATTCAGCTTCGACTTTCTTACCACCAGCTTCCACTAAGGCGGTAAAACAGCCTATTGTGTGCAGAGGTACTTTGGAAGCGTATGGATATAGCTTCCTGCTGCATCTCCTAGACGTGCACACAACTCTCTTGGATTTCAATTTCTCCCACATCAGTCGGTCAATGACATTACTATCACTCCCACTGTCAACGATAACAGGCACGGCCACACCACCGATCACCAAATCGACTTTCTCGTGCTGACTGGTAATACCATACACAGCAAACTGGTAGTTTTTCTCACCTTTATGTTTACAGTCACATTCAGCACCAGCCTTATCACTACTTGAAGTTGAAGAATTACCTTCCACGTGGCGAACTCGACCTCGACCTTGACCTTTCTTTGACTTAGGTCTATGTCCTGAAGCACTGAATCTTTCCTTGCTTTTCTTGTCACTACTTGACTTGGCTTTCTTCTTGCTCTTACATTTCTTTGCGAAATGATCACGACCTCCACACGACCTACAGGTCTTGCCTTTAACTGGACACGATGCATCACTACCAAAATGACCTAGATTTCCACATCGATAGCATTCACGTCCACTCTCAGCACTACGACTGGGCTTATCACTATGTGACGTCTTCCTGGAGCTAGTGAGCTGGTTCACTTGGCCTGCTCCCCCAGACCTTCCATCCAATTTCATAGACTGAAACTGTGCTTCCACAGCTTCAAACGACTTGGCGATGACCAAAGTCTCTGTTAAAGTAAGAGTTTGCCCCTTCTCCAACAGTTTACGGCGTAGATTATTGCTTCTGCAATTCTGCACTACCTGATCTCGGATCTGATTGTCCTCATCAGCACCATAATTGCAACCTTGAGCTGCTTTTCTCAGCCTCGTAACCATCTGAGGCTGAGCTACAGTTTCCCTCTCTTGTTGAGAAACTTGTCTGAAAATATGGCGTTGGAATGTAGCATTCGAAGATACAACAAAATGTGCATTAAGGGCATCAACAGCTGCTTCGTAATCAGCCTTACCTCCAGTATTGGCCAATGTCTTGAAGATCTCTCGTACTGATGCTCCGGCACAGTACAGTAGCAACGCCCTCCGTCTGGTGAGTTGTGCCGTGGTCGAAGCACTGTCAATAAGGAGCCCGAGACTGTCGGCATAGGTATCAAACTCTTCATACCACGCAGTCCACCGCGCACTGACAACACTTGCATCTCCATCCGTGTCGAATGCATTCACTGCTTTTACACCAGACATTTCAATTCCTCCTGACGCCATTGTCCTTGCTCACAAGCTCAAATATATCCCATCCTCGTCGCCATTGTCACATCTCTACCTCAATCTACAAGCTCGATTGATAAGTATTAAGTCCAGATATTAGAAGCATAGTTACTGGTTTATTTCTCCATACTTGCTGTTGTGCCATCGTGCACATGCAATCTGACTTAGAGGTCAACTCGGTTCATTTGCATATATCGTATATCATAATACATATTCATGACAATAATGATAATAATAATAATAATAATAATGATAATAATAATAATAATAATAATAATAATAATAATAATAATAATAATAATGATAAAGATAATGGTAATAAAAGTGATAACCATCATACAGTAATAATGATAGTAATACTGATAATAATGATGATAATAATAATGATAATAATAATAATAATAATGTTAATAATATTGATTAAATGAATGAATAAAACAAAGAAATAAAAACTAGAAAAGGGTATGTGTTAGGCTGATTCTCAATTAATTATGAGTAAATATCATAGAGCTCAACTCTAGCTTCCATATAAGATCGAGGGATCATCTGAAAGTACAATGAAACCTATTTATAATAAATTTGTTGGAACCACAATATGACTTCATTAAAAGCTTGGTAAATCAGGGCTCAAAACATTGGAATACAAAAAAGTAGGACTGGCAAAATCATTTTAGTATAATGATAGTTTGTTATAACAAGTTTTCTTCCTATTGAAGTGACACTGTAGTAAACACAATGGAGTAGGGTTAATTTCTTAAACTGTAAAGAATAAATCCTTAGAGATCTCTTAGAGGCTTAAGGCCACACACATCTTACGATCGGTCGGTGATCCAATTTGTGAATAAATCGCTATGGCATTAAATATTTGCATTTCACCAAATGAAATCTACCCTATTCAGGTTCTAAAAAGTAATATGAATACTAAACATAGGGTTTGAGTGAGCTGTCAGCTTTCTACAGGGAAAAAGGGCAAAATTAGCTTCAAATCGTAGGCAGTCGTACGATTTTTGTGACGTCACTACGACTCGGAGCCGATTTGGCCATTCCTCCGACAAGAAAACTCGGCAAAGGCCGTATTATCGATTGTACTATCTGTACGACTATTCAGACCCTCAAAAATATTTTTCGTTTTTATATGATTTGTCAAATGATATTACATTTTCTTCTGAAATCGGATCGCAGACCGATCGTAAGGTGTGCGGTGGCCTTTATTCATCTTGGATCTCAGTTAGTATTACATGTATATCATTAAGCTGTATTTTAACCCGTTGGCTGTTGAATTCTCAAATTCCTATAGGGTCAATACAGGCACCATCCAGTTCCCGTATGCAATGGGTTAAATCATTAAAGTGTTGGCCTACTCCAAAAAGCATCATACTACACACATAGCTTTGTTTTAAAATAGATTAGAAAATTGAAAATCAACAACAGGTAAAATTCCAGACGAGTAGGCTGATTAATTTGAGATGCATCATATATTGTTGCTGGTATCTTTTTGTTTTGCTGGTATCATTTTATCATAAAGAACCTTCATTAGTAAACACTATTCCCTGTCATTTCTTCATTTATTGTACATAATTATGTAGCCAAGGAGATAGTAAGTTAATCATAGTGATGCTGGTACTGTTAAAATTGGATGTACTTGCACAAAATCTTGTGAAGTTTTTGGTCAACATTTAATTTAATTTTACTCAATCATTATTTCTGTTTTTTCCTTTTGTGTTTTTCTTTTTAAATTTTCCATCTTTCCTTTTAACTTGGAAAGATTTTTTGCAAGTTGAAATGCAAACATGCCAAATTCTCTAATTAATTCTCTTTCTGATATTCTTCCAATGTTTGAGCCTTCCATGTGCAAGAAATGGTAATTTTTCAAATTTCCAAATGATAGCCAGACATGGTTTCACCTGACCCTGACTCAACACTATAAATAATCCATGCCTTGTAAAAGTAAATGAAAAAGGACTAATGTAATTCTGTTAATGCACATATGGACTTGCCTTACTGCTAAACACTGTATGGAGCGTTCTACACAAAGTTATTTGTAAGGGGGGGGGGGGGGGGCTGGCGGTTGTGACACTTTTGAAATGGTGTAGCAGTGCCCCTGTGTAGACCTGCATGATATCACCAAAGTTTATACAGGCCTATCCGCCTTTCCTATATAGAGATCACAAATTGTTGAGATGATTTATTTGTAGTCTGCAGTGACGCCAGACATAAAAGAGCTGTGGCTGGAACCCCTGCTGCCACAGTGACATATTTCACTGTTGACAAAGCAAAGTTTATCCACAATCGTGAAATATCAGCACTTACTACAACAGAAGAGGAATCTCAAACCTTGAACATAAGTGAGAAATGGAAGGCTATCTTTACTATATTTTTGATCAAAATAACCTCAGGTGAAGGATATGCCTCACATCACGTTTCCAGCCGAAGAGGGCGCTCTTTACACCATCATCATGACGGACCGGGATGCATCGGAGAGCGTGAGGGAGGTGCATCACTTCATGATGGTGGATGTGACCGGCGGAGACTCTAAGACAGGCAAGGTTCATTCGGAGTACATCGGATCAGGGGCTCCTGAGGGCACAGGTATGCCAATCTAGGGTGCTCTAACATATGCTCTGGCAACGATTGCTCTGGGCTTTATTTTGTCAACATTAAAGCGTTAGGGTTAGGGTTGCAATTGAGTTTTAGGTTAGGGTTAGGGTTAGGGTTAGTGTTTGGCATAGTGTGGTCCAGGGTTACAGTTATCAATTTGATTAGTTAAGGATGTTGACTGTGGAGCAAATGTGCCCTGAGCATGTGTCGCGAAACCCAACCTAGAGATTCTACATGCAGGTATACAGACAGTAGCATAGCATGGGTCAAGTCATTCATGGGAGGGGGGACTAGTATTACAATGTACCAATGTAATACAAAGGTTGTCCTAGGGTCAGGAAGGGGTATCCCCCCCCCCCCTTGTTGCCTTGTAGGGTAGGAGATATCTTCTTTCACACTTACTACACAAAATGGTATTGTATCCATTTAGTAGTTTTCTGTGTTTTTTTTCCTTTCCAGTGTTGCCAATATGAAAAAGAAAATCTGCAATCTAGCCTTTATAATACGGCTTTGAATGTGTTAAAAAATGCATTTGGCGTGTGCATTATATTGATTGTTACGGTTATTTTTTGTAAAGGGATGTAAATTCCCTACCTGTATCCATTATTTATCGATCTATTCAGGTTTGCACAGGTATTGTTTCCTCATTTACAAGCAGCCTTCGGGATTCAAACCTGCCGAGCCTTATCGTCCCAGGAGCCGTGAACGACGCCTCAAGTTCTGCCTCAAGCGGTATGCTGCAGAGAATAACCTGGGTGACCCCGTGGCTGGTAACTTCTTCCGAGCTCAGTACGATGACTGGGTTCCCAAGCAGAAGGCTGAACTGGAAGCAGCCACCACTACTCAAAATTTTCTCTTTAATTCTTAGAAATCTGCCTTTATATTAGTAAGCCAGTTCGGAGATGAGCTGACAAAGGTTATATGTACCAAAGTGAGATATTTACTGGATACACAACACACATGAAAATCATGTAGTCATTCAATTTATGCGCGAATGTTGCTTCCATGATGTACATTATCTATAGGAACAAAAACTATTCCAGAAG
>CM046837.1:18326219-18371219 GCA_025618425.1 Heliocidaris tuberculata
TTTGCCAGTCTCCACTCAGGTCAAGATAGAATGGAATTATTTGGAAACTATGAGCACCTGACAGCAGCATAGCTAAAACCAGGGGAATATTGGAGTGACCATTAAAACCTGGTGCACAGCGGATATGAGCGCTATTAAAGAATCCAATATTATCATTATCGCTATCCCATTTATTTAATTTGATTTACCCTATTATCATTCTTGAGAAAGCATCCTAATTTCTTCAGTACCACACCATCCACGGTTCACAGCAATATGCTTCTCTTTTTGATGGCAAAAGGAGCACAGTCTCTATCCGCCTACAGACAACTGAGCCAGAGCAAACTGCATGCAGACTTATTACCACCCTCCATGATCGGCTTGTGAAATCAAATAAAGGATTTAAGTCAAAGTTCAATCAATTCCGTCCCTTGGCCTGATCCCAAGCGGCGGGAGCACGCAGGGTCCCGTTCTAGGGCGTGTTCCCGAAGATGGTCGTGATTGATGGCGCAGCGCCCAATCGAATCGAGTCAATAAATAAGAGCCAACAAGTAATATCTCCCACTCTCGCTAGCAAAATAAACTTGCCGAAGACAAGAGAAAATAAACGAGGGGGCCAATTGCTGATATATGAGACCCGTAGACATAGAATAACTCAACGTGATGATCCTTCCCCTGGTTACACAAATCTAAAAACCACCAACTGCGCATGAAGCATGCACACAGGTGGTCATTCGCTTTCTTATTTGGAACAGTTCTTGTCGGCATGTGCAAACAGGATACTTTGTACTTTCTTAGACACTGCGGATAAAGTGATATGAATATCAAGATGGTGTCACATTTCTCGGATCAAGTCATCCATACACCACCCCTCAAATCTATTAAGGTTTGTGTTCAAGAACATTCAAGCGGCGTGGCTATTCAAGGCTCCCCATCAAGGAAATTTCTATGGGGCTGGACGGAATGGCTTCTACTTTTTCTTCAGATTGGTATTCAATGCTGGTATTTCATTTTTACAGCTATATTCTTACCATATAATTAAACTACATATCCCACAAACTGCCAATTCACATTTGAAAATAGTAACTAATAAATGTTGCAAATCTCGAGACCAAAAGCACATTTCCCTATTAATGTTCTATCTAATGAACCACATTCCATACTAGAAAGTAAATAAAACAGACACAACCCTAATTAAAAACACTGGAAACTTTCAAATCAAATGAAAGAACTATTCTTAAATACTATGGAGGCATGTTATTCTTTTATCTTACTGTTCATCCCTTGCTTCCTTCCTTTGTGAGAGGAATCGACTGAATATATATATTTTTATATGATGTAAATTTGCTTGATTTCGGTAATTTATGTTTACATGATTCTATTCTTTATCGTTTATAATGGAGACATTGGTGAAAAGGACATTGTAAAGGTCGTTGCCATTGTCAATGTCATTTTTATCACTGCATTAATCATCACTATGGAATTTCTGTCAAAACAATCCCTAATTTCATTCCATCTGAGATATGTGTCTTTGTAACAGCAAAATAAAATCACATATGATGAACATACATGTATACTGTACATGTACATGGTGTATGTTATACATGCATCAGCTTGAAACATTAGCAATGCAATGATTGTTTATTGATTTACTGTTTTTTCTCCATTCAACAGCACCAATGTGCAAAGTCACATCACTGAATCTAAAGTGTGGCATATTTCGCCTAACGCTGCCTGCACATCGGCAGATCACAATTCATAATGGGAACACAATTCGATCAAAGATAGACAACTCTCCTCTGTTATCGTTGGATGACTTGATAAAAATGCACACACAATCACACATACACACAGATGAATCTGTTCACATTCTATCCCGCTGAACATGATGAGTGAGAGACATACACACGTGAACGCAACCTTGCCTCCCTTTAGCCACCATCCCCAAACACCTCATGAATAATTAACGAGAGCTCTTCCTCCCTGTCGCACCACGCAGACGATCGCTGTGGACCGCTTGAGTGAAATGGGACCGCGGCGCTCGCACTCCTCATAAATTATGCACCACGCAGCCATTTCTCAACGGCGGCGTGCGTGGAGGACTCTTGCGGAGTGTTTGCGACCGGCACTTTGATGGCTGGAGAGAGTGTGTGAATTGGCAGCATAGATAAAGCACTCTAACTTCTCATAGTGAACTGATTTCTTGTTTTATTGCTGCAATGTGACATCTGGCAATTTGTCCTGGCCTTATGTAAACTCTTTACAGCTGTATTGTAATGTATATACATGTATATCTAATAGCAAAATGTCCATAAGTACATAGAATCATTGCAATTACAATATTAGCCTAAATAAAATGGAGCTACTACAATCATCAGTACTATCATTATTATACTCCGTATTTAAAAGTAAAATGTCAAAAATAACACAGAATCACTGCAATTACCATTTGAGTTTACATTTGGTAAAAGGATCCTAAAAAAGTGAAAGCTTGTCAAGGTTGGCTCTGTTCAATAAATCATGATTTAAGACGGGTTGATTATTATTAAAGCACAATCAAGTATTCTTATCTTAGCACTCAAATTTATCTACTTCTACAGGAAATTACAAAAATGAAACATGTATTGAAGAAAATTATACAACTGAAACAGCTGTGCATGTTCATTCTGATCACACAATGTGATTTGGATATTTAAATACAATTACTTTATTCATATTTGTACAAGATTTACATCAAAATCTGTGTAGATCTAATTAATTGAATTTATATTAAACAGAAAATGCAGTATGAGGTAATTTTGTCAATATAAAAACACTTTTTAAAAATATGTTGATCATCCCTATCTTCATATCTAAGTTAGATCTGGGCCGTTTCATAAAACTTGTTATCAATAACATGGTACAATAATTGTTATAAGCTACTGAAATCCTTGAATCTGATTGGCCGAGAGCAAATTTGCCATAGAAATGTGGCAGTTGTTACTGGTAACAAGTATTATGAAACAGGTCCCTGAAACTGGTCAGGTTGTACGATAGAGGGTGCTCCAGCGACAATTGCTCTGTGGTCAATATCCTTTACTAAACAAATTTAACACTATACCTAATCCTAATCTTGACACTAAACCTAATCTTACTGCAACCTTAAGCCTAATCCTATACTCTTCGATGAAAGAAAGCCTGAAGGAGGCTGAAGCAATTGTCGCTAGAGAATACGTCTGAGCATCCTGAAATTACGAGTATGCAATGATGCCTGAGCTCATTTGAGGGCTTTTAATCCCTCTTTTCTTCTTTAAATTGGCATCACTTGTATTTTGTTTACTGCTACATTTTTCTTCATGTAATAAAAGAGTCATGTATATATGAAAGTAATAAACTTCTACAGAAACTATGTTGAAAAGTTTCTTAAAAATACCAATTATGTATGGTACAGTAATTGTGAACATGTTCTCAATATAACTATTGTAATGCTTATTTTCCTTCCAAAAATTTTTGTCATTAAACACGTACTGTAGCAATGCATTAGAAATAGACAAAGTGTGTTCAGAAATTTGACTCTTTTTGGTCATGCATCTGGTATACATGTATTTCTTAAGGACTCTGCATCAAAAGTTACTCAGCCAAACTGCAAAATGTGTGCAATCGTCCTGACTAGGTTAATCCGTTACTGTTAAAAATCACACTACTGGTATTTCATTCAAAATATTCTAATGGGCAAATCCAAGGTATTTCCCATACTTTACCAAGTTTAATGTAATTGTATTATAGAATTGTGAACATGAATTTTTACTGGATTATTTGTTTAGTCCAAACTCTAGGAGGGCTATCAGCCTGATACAGTGATCAGGTATGTTAAAATCTGATGTGGTCGGTAATGTATGGGGCAATAGATAGCTTGGACTTGCCCTAATATGGATCATAAGTAGTAGCTAAGTTGTTAAAGCTGTACTCATGATTTGAAAATATATCCAGTTGGAAATCAAATCAATATGTACTAGCGTCTAGGCCGATTGATAAGGCCTTCATCATCAACTTTCTGATTCTTTTGTAATCATAAGCTTTCATGCTGCAGGTCCCTTTATCATATAACAAGAAGCAAATATCAAGTTTACTTGTTCAGATACTTTTGTAGCACATCATTAGTAGAATTAATACAAGTGGCCATATAGCAGAGCTTCAAAGAAGCCCTTTTAAATTTTACTTTGTAAAAATAACATTTCGTGGCAGAGGTGTATACACACTGTACATGTATTTTTTGCTGGAGCTCTTTTATTTTAGTGTTTGTTTTCCAGAACTCATTTGAGAGTTCCAGATTTAAATCGCTCACTGCTTCGAGCCATTAAATCCAAAGAAATATTATGACATGAATAGTGACAATTTCAGTACACCATATCGTCTGTTTGGAGCGAGAAGGGTGTTAGTCCCATCATTTGTACACAGTTAACGCCCTTCTGGCTCTAAACAGACGGTACACACGTAGTTTATGCAGGAATAAAAGAAACATGCTGACAGGATTTGAATGCAACTGCTCCAATCATATCCACATTTTTAACCTCAATTGGTTGATCTTCATACGGGATGGCACATATGATCTACATACAATGCTCTGCCGGTAGTAGGAGAGAGTGAGCAAAGTCATGCATGCACGACATTAAACCCGACTGGCTATAGCTCGGGGCTCTGTTGACGGAGAGACAGACGTACATGCTAGGGTTAACTCAACGTCAGCATGAAATTCAATTTATGGATTACAGAGTTGGCGGTGGTGAGGGGGGGTAGTAGGAAGGGGGGGAGAGGTGTCAGAAAGAAACGCACAATGGGGTAAAGCGAAAGGAAAGAATCGTCACTGGACGATTCCCACTTTGTCAAGGTGATGTTTTCTATAAAAAGTCTGGTTGCATTAGGTGTGTATCTACTACGTTGTAAGTATTAGGCAGTGATCGAGCCACAGGAGCTGAAGGCCATTTGCCACAGAAACTCTTAATGGAGCCCCGGTAAGTGAAACAAAATGGCTTCCCCAAAACAATGATTCTATGAAAGGGTCATAATCCATAAAATAAGTTAAACAAAATGATGATTTGATCTAAAGGTAGATGTAGCCTAAAGTGATATTTTTTGGTGAAATTGAAGACTGGAATGGGTGCTACAAGAAGGGAAGGGGAGGGTGATCTGAAGGGTTTTTGGAGAAGGGGGGGGGGGGAGAATGGCATCCCCATACATCTCATCGGTCGACTGATATTCATGCGACTGCACCAGAATAAAGAACCAGAAGGAAGGGCTGGTTGAATGAGTGCTTTCGTTGGCACGCTTCATCGCATGCAGGGTACCTCATAGGCCTACGGCACACATGCACGGCCATGCACACAGACTTGGCATTGATTAACATCAACGTCTATAGCGAGCTGCATGGCTGGCTATGACCGTGGCATGCTTGGAGTGCAAGAAGGGCAGGGCAAGTCGGCGTAGTGTCTGCCACCACAACTTTACAACCTTCTGCCAGCAAAAACTCTCCAAGAGGGAGTTGATTAACATCTATAGCTAGCTGTATGGTTGGCTATGACTGTGGTAGTGTGCTTGGAGTGCAAGAAGGGCAGTTCAAGTCAACTCAATGTTTAGGACCATAACTTATGACCTTCTACCACCAAAAACTAATGAAGAATGGGCAACAATCCTTGAATCCTTATCCTGGGGTACATGCATTGGCCAAACAGGATTCAAAAACTACGTGGACTGGACATTTTAGGCATATAATGCCTTTCAATATATGCAAAGCATTCCTGAGACTATGATTCAAATGTCATAATTATAATAGGGAAATACGATATGATCCTTCAAATTTTTTGGTTACCTTTTGAAAAGGTTTTTACTTGAAATCTCCTGTGTAATTCCACACAAAAAGTCAATGACAACAAAGTAAAATGTCTTTTCGCTACTGATTAACTGAGGTATATTGCTATGTATTGACTTAACATAAAGAAATCTGGGCTCTGTTTCATAAAACTTGTTTTTAAAAAGCAAGTTGCAATAATTGACATAAGCTACTGAAATCCTTGTATCTGATTGGCTGAGATCAAATTTGTGATAGAAAGTTGGTAGTTGATACTGATAACAAGTTTTATGAAACAGGGTCCTGACATTCTAATCCAAGTCAAACATAGTAATCCATATCAATTCTGTCTTAGGACTGCAATTATAATAAATTATCATCATAGAATCATAAAAAATGGTAACTATTTCAGTATTTATCCTCAGTTTTACTCTCTATGTTACCCATTATTGTGTATATATCTGTCTTTTGTTGATTATGATCTGTATGTACATTATATTTCCATTTGTAATGCATGTAAACAAGACAAATTTTCTTATATGGACAATAAAACAATAATAATAATTTTTTTAAATAATGTATTTTTTTCAATATTGATCTTTCAATAACAATAACGACAAAAATGTCTTTTTGCAAGTGCAGGGCAAACACATAATACATATGCAAACAGAATTTTATCCTTACTCTGACAAGTCTAAGAGCACAAAACTTTTAAACATATACCGGGTAATCTCACGACCTTTTCAAATTCTCCAACCCATAAAAAAAAAAACAGTCATGAAAATTTGTATGCATGGCATCTTGCCATATATTATATGATCATGCCAGGAGACCATATCAGCACATCTGTGTGATAGTTTCCTCTCATCAATAAAGGATCTAGCATGGCATAATGGCTGTGTTAATGCTCAGCGCAGGTTCAAAAGTCCATTTAAGAGAGACGGGATAAGAGATATTCTGAATCAGGATGTCGTAAATGAGAATTCTTGTATGTGTCTTTGGCTTACTAAAACTAAAACACATGAAATAAATCACGTGAACTTGAGGAAAAACCTCCTTGGAAAGCACCAACATGGAACAGTGAACTAACCTCATTCTTAACAAAAGACTCATCTTTTTTTCCTTTTCTCTCTTTTTTTTTCAAACTTGTTACTCAGCTACATGTGTATTTTACAGCATCTGTCACATTCATTTGAATGAAAGATATAAGTTGATTTGTAGTTTTTACTATTCATTTCATTTGTAGTTTTTTAGTTTTTGTGATTTTTTCTTTGAAGCAGCTGATTATGTCAAAGGAAACTGCTTTTGTTCTTTGTAACTCGAGAAGAAAGGCATCTCATGAAATAATACCCGCATACAAAGCAGTACCTTTCAATATTGTACATTTGAGACGTACGACTGGGTTCATATTTCACTTTGAGATGCTGCATAAAGAAATCACCCAGGTACCAACAGCCATGTGAAATCCTTTAACTTAGGTCTTACCGGTATTAGCGCTTACTGATACTGGATTCCAACCACCCAGCGCAATCATCCCCAATGCAATGGGATATAGAGTGCTACTGCATCTGGGAGTTGACATACAGGATGGAAGCCCTTGAGCTCTATCCTGCTTGCAGAAGGGTATAACGCTGAGTGTATGCCTTTGGAAAAATGCAGATCATATGCCCCGGCCTAATAAGGAGTCATTGCATACGTCGGCTGACATACGTTGGAATCATAACATATGACCATGAAATTGAAAAAAAAAAAAAAAGAAGAGTTATCTTATCAAAATGCAAGTCTTGTCAATATCGGGAAGATGGATACCGCTGGTGGATAACATGCGGGAATTCAGCAAAATGTCAAGTTATGTGAAGATGAATGCAGATGAAAAAATTCAGATAGATGTGAATGAAGAGCTTTTTCTATAAAATCATTTTTACAAAGCTTTTTTTCTGGGAATTTTTTTGTAGTACATTTGCATCAAAATTTAATTCAAGAACAACATGAATTCAATAGGTTTTACCTCAGCACTTTAAAAGAATGTTCTCATTCTAATCGTTGAAAAGCTACATTTATCATTCCAGTTCAACATTGATATACAGGGCTCTCTTGCAAAGCAGTTTTTAATGTACTGAAGAGACTACCCTGTATAAAGAACACAGAATAAATAAATAAATACAGGTCTTGCTTTCTAATTTACATCAACCACTAATAAAATCATGATATTTGATTGGAACAGAGCAAATTGATATATCTTATATCTTGGTATTACCATGGATTCTTATACGTTGGATGACAGTACATACCTACAGCTTGATAAACTTTGGCAAATTGCTCTGTGGTCAAAATCTACTATCAATCAAATTCCTACATCACCTAGATACTAATAATCCTAGAAACAGTGAAATAGAAAAATCTATTTGATTTCTCTATATACGGTAGTAACAATTACTGCCCACTCCAAGAACTAAAAGATGAAAGATGACTTATAATCATCAGCCCCTTTCCACCATCCAGGTGCTCTTATCAGAATGAACAATCTACCCGCGCATTCCTACAATTTTCCATATTTTTAACCCCTCCAGGTGATAAGCAAACAAAAAAACGATAAACACGGACGGTGTCGGGTATCGCCTCACAACCCCCCTACTTTCGCAAATGAAGAAAAGAATGCTTTCCATTAGTAGACCCAGTTTTTTAATGCTGGTGTTTACACGAGACAACAGAGGGAGACTCGTCGGCTGCGGCCAAGAATACCACACCTTGAAATGTCAGAGAAAAAGAGAGTGCCGAGGTGGGTCCTTTTTTTTAAACGCGCATTTAGCAAATTGCACTTATCAAAACTATTAGGAGATATTTGAGCTCAAATTAGAAGAGGGGGAAAATAAAACGACAGCAATGTTCTATTTGGTAGTATGCTCTGGCGATATTTGCTCTGTGGTCAATATCTAATACTAATTCCTTACTTCTACTCTGCACCCTAACCCTAACCCTAATGTTAATTATCATTATCATCATCATCATTATCATCATTGCATCAGATTCACCATTATCATTACTATTATTCTAATTCCTATTATCATCATCACTATTATGAATCAATCTTATTAAAGTAAAGGTGTGGTTAAACTCATGCAACTATCATTGTTGAAAGCTTTAAATACATGTAGGTAGCAAAAATGAAAATAACTGGCTGACTGTAAGGTCCCTAAAAAAGCACATCAATTATGAATAATAACAGGACATTTAATAGGTCAACTTATAAACAAATTGTGTTCAAACACAGATATCTCTGAACTTATGCAACTATCACAAAAAAACCTTACGAAATGTCACAAATTTGCAAAGCTGTATACTTGATTCCCAAAATAGCTCATAAATATTTGATTACCCCTAATTACATATAGATTTTCCCTTTAAATAATACTTTCCAAACCTTTAGAGTACTCTCTCAATCGATTTCCCAACCTTCAATCGACCATCATGCTCCACTGCAGTTAATAAGAGACATTGTCCTTTGAGACGATATCATTTATCATTCGGCCGACATCGTAAATAGTTCTTTACCTAGAAGTTATCAAATACATTTTTTCCACGCAGGGTTCAAACACTGTTCATTCGCCATTAGATCGATACTTGACCTATATTTTTGTGTTTGCACGTACATTGTCACTAGGAAATGCATTGGATCTAGGCCTATATCTGACGTCGGTGTTGCCAATTTATATTTACGGATGCGCTTGATTTCGTCTATGAATCAAGGAACACCTGTAAAGGTAATTCAGTGTTGGTCAAGGTCACAGATTAGGTGAGAATGAGTTTGTTGAATCTGACGATTCATAAACAGAAGGTGAGATTTGAATTGCGATTCAAATCAGTTTCTGCTTTTGCACTCTATGGGTAGCATAGAGCACACAGATATGAAAATGAGAGTGAGATCGAGGTTAAAAGAACAAAAATCAACTTTTGATTCTCACTTAAAATTACCCCGTGTGTCAATGGTCCCTAGAATGGATTGCCGTAAAACTTTCGTGAATTGTACACAAATTGCTTTTGCTTGAAATATCAAGGTTTTCCAATATTTCAAAATAGATCTATGCACAGTTCAAGCACATGTGAATATCATGAACTGTCAAACAGTACTTTTATATTGCTACTATTAAAGCTCACAGACAGTCTCGGTAGCAAAAACATACTGGCAAGAAACTTATCTAACATAGTCACATACTATTCTTCTTTTATCATAAGATACATGTACGAGATTATTTAACATTCCATTCACGATTTCGAACAAATTTTAGTGTAAATATGTGAGAAACGCTTGGTAACGGCTTTTCACTGCCTCACGCTAAGACCATATCCACCCGAAGGTTCCCCGCACAATAAACCCAGCGCTTCGCACTGTGTGTAGTGTATTCTATAATGTGTGTGGCCGTTGTCTGAATTTATATCCCCTCTTTTTGGGGCCAGGGATTTTTATTACTTTTCACCTCTCATTCGATAAATATTTCACTTGAGGAGGAAAAAACTTCACAGCATCTTAGTTATGTTAGTACCTGCTATTCATTAAGTAAAATCAAAGAAATCTCACGAAAAGTTTTTGAGAGCTTCCCAAAACTATCTGTTACCTATAACTGTCAAATGGTACCTTTATATCATTTTTATTAACTGTCAAATAGTACTTTTATATTATTTCTATTAACTGTCAAACATTACCTTTAAATTATCACATAATATCTTTACATTATAACTATTAGATGTCAAATAGTACCTTTATATTATTACTATTGAATGTCAAATGGTACCTTTAATCTTAGACATGGTAAATATCATAATTTAGCTTGGGTTGCCAGGCATCCTTACAGGGACTCATTTGGGGCCAAATTAAATTTATTCTTGGTGGTTTGTGGATGTTATCTGGCTAGACTCCAAATAGAAGTGTTGATAAGAAACTGTACCAGATAACTCCCAGAAAACACGAAGACACAATGTTTTCTGAATGGTATCATGCTGACATGCTTTGTGGCATGATGGAAAAAAAAATGAAATTGCATAGTGAGGGCTAATGTGCATTATTGATTTTATTTTACAACTTCAATTTTTTTTTCTCTTAAGGGGGCTTCTCCACAAGTTGTTTGTGTATATAAATATTTGTGTAGTTATTGCACAAATCATAAACAATGTAATAAATACATAAATGGCAATTATTCCTAGAACACATTATTGTCTTTCGATTCAACCTGGTAGGATTTATTTCTTGAATGCAATGAGCGCTATGGTTGCCAGAGCTACAGGCGGGGTAATAATATCCAAAGTCCTTTAGAAACACAGAGACGTTATATCATAATGTGATAAACTCTTTACAAGAACAGGGCCCCGTTTCATAAAACTTGTTATCAATAACAAGTTGCAATAACTGTTATAAGCACCTAAAATTCTTGCATCTGATTGGGTGAGAGCAAATTTGTCATATAAATGCAGCAGTTGTTACTGATAACAAGTATTATGAAACAGGGCCCTGAATATCATTATCATCATCAATCTCCCTGGGCCAGAAAACAGAACATCTAAAAAAAAAAAAAACATTTTTGAATGAAATAAAGAAAGGAATAATCATTAACCTTATTAAAACAAGTTTTCGGTTTTAATTCACGTATGCGCATGTAATTCACATAATTATTGAACCTGTATGTCATAATCTCGTAGAACCACCATGCACAGCAGACTCTACATGCATTTCAATGGGGTATGAGCGGTGCATGCCTGAACTGCACAGTTCATGCATGCTTACACAACCGTGAAATCAAAGGCAGTGTAAACAAAGCTCCAAATTAGCACTGGTCAACCCTTCAAAGATCAGGGGGTTGTTTACACTTGACAGTCCCCCTTAATAACACTAACAAACACGCTCCCCTCAAGCATGCCCTTGCCTTATGGCAATGGAAATTAAATGCCAAGAATACTTCAACAAATCAATAGCCTGGATCAATACTAATATATAAAAGTAATGACCGGTCTTTTATAGGGTATACAATTCAACATGCACGTATAGACTTGAAAGTGTAAAAGGGGAATTGTAAGACTCATGCTCCACAGACAATTGGTCTATTTCTTATACTTGTTGAATTCCGAACTTGAAGTCCGGACCAAACACTGTGCCTAACCATAATCCTAAACCTAACCAAGAACCAGTTCGCAATCCAAGCCCTAACCTTTATTTGTAACTGGGTAATGAGCAATGATATATGAGGTAATCTGGGCCAAGTTTCATAATATACTATTAATACATGGTTGGGAGTGCGTTAGTGCGATCTGGCAACACAAAGGTTTTTATCATGGTGTACTAACGCACGAGGCGTAGCCGAGTGTGTTAGACACCACGATAAAAACCTGCGTGTTGCTGGATCGCACTAATGCACGAACTCACAACCATGTATTAAAAGTTTTATAAAACGGGTCTACAATCTTAGTGTTTTCTTACAATTTCAGTGTTTGATCCGGATTAGCCGTGCGTTAGTCCCCTCGCCGTGCGTTAGTACTTTTTTTTTGCACGGTCACGTGGTGTTATTTGACCAATCAGGATGGCTACATTCTTGAACCCGTTTTATAAAACTTGATATCAATATTATCAATAACAAATGCCAAATATGTATGACAAATCTGCTCTCAGCCAATCAGATGCAAGTTTTTCAGTAGCTTATAACTGTTATTGTAACTTTGTTACAGATATCAATTTTTATGAAATGGGGCCCTGGACGGTAACGACAACAACAAACTGCGCTAACCAAAATGTGCATGATAAAGCCTTTCACTGATTATTTTAGCAAGTAACAAAATTGCATGCATATTTTATATAAATAATAACATTTTAAAAAATCTTTATTTACTTCACTACTTTCCAGAAGCTAGTCACTCATGAATAACTTCTGGAAGATTAGCTACAAAATCTTGGTCTGAACAATAATTTGGCCGTGCAGAAAACCTACGGAACACAGACTTGGTGTATATGAACATGCTGGAAGCTATCTAACATTAACCCTTTCAGGACAGGAATTATTTAAGGGCTAAATTGATCACATTTTGTTCTTCAAATTGGCAACAATATTTTTCTTTTAGTGCTACATGGTTCAGATAAGGTGTAATGTCTTTGAAAACAATATACATGGTTAGAAATTTGTTGAATAGTTGAAAGAAATTGCCAATTTTGATGAAAAACAATGATTTTAAACCTCTCAATGTGTTGCCAATTTAAGGATCTCAAAGCTAATTTTTGTTTTTAAAATTCCTGGCATCAAACGCAATATGGTCATGCAATAAAAATGGACATAGTGTGTGCAGAAAATTTTGCTCTTTCTACTCATGCATCTGGTATATTTTTTAGAGCTCTGGATCAAAAGTTATTGAGCCAAACCACAAAATGTGGTCAATTGTCTTGAAAGGGTTAAAGCGGCTGAATTTGACGATATCAAATGTACAGATCAGGCTACGTTTCATTTGATATTTGTTACTGAGTCTTCTGGAGTGCAGGTTAAGACCCGGCATGATAATTTGATGGCAATTTGTAGGAGGCTGCTAGTATGTTTATAGTACTCCTGAAGCGACAATAAAACCAGCCGCATCGGTAACATGAGAAGAGTGACTTGATTGCAATCATAGTATTTTCTGATTGGGGGGGGGGGGGGGGGGGGGGGGGGAGGTGGTTGTGTGTGAGGGGAGGTTGGTAAAGCAAGCAGCATAAAATTGCAGTAGTTTCGGAATGTGTTATTTGGTGCTCTGTTTTACCTCACTGCTAGGAAAGCAAGTATGTGCCTGTATGTCGACAAGTAACAAGGGGACCTATGGCTTCTCATCGGTAACATGAGAAGAGTGACTTGATTGCAATCATAGTATTTTTTGATTGGGGGGGGGAGGTGGTTGTGTGTGAGGGGAGGTGGGCAGAGCAAGCAGCATAAAATTGCAGTAGTTTCAGAATGCGTTTTTTTGGTGCTCTGTTTTACCTCACTGCTAGGAAAGCAAGTGTATATGCTTGTATGCTGACAAGTAACAAGGGGACTTATGGCTTTACATCCTATCCACAAGACTTGGCGACTGATAACCCCAGATCCTACAGGTTATGAGACCACTGCTTTACTACTCAGAAGTCACAGGTTTATATTACGCTTTCATTGTAAGAGATTTTTGCCTCGTCTTTTTGATGAAATTGTTACGTGCAATCTCTAAATGAACAAAAGGCGTAAAATTGGAAATATACGATCAGAAAAAAAAAAGGAGTAAATAGTAAGTCTGGGTATTCAAAAGGAATAAAAAATGCATTTGGTGCTTTTTCAGAGAATGTAAGAAAACAATATCCATTATTTGCTCTCTGAGAGGGAAAAAAAAAAGAAGAAGAAGCTAGGAACGTGACTTTATCTGTCCATTTAGACAAAAAAATTTCCAAACTGAAGCCACTTGCTGACCACGCAGATGATATATCTTGACTGAAATAGCAAAGGAATAGAGAGGGAAGGGGTAAAGAAAAGAAGATCATGCTCACTCCACACATTACGTGATTAACCCAATCAATCCCACCCTCAGTCATGCCAGCCATCGGCCACTCAACACCTCGGTGCTCAAAAGGTTAACGACGCTGCGCTGTAAAGAGCCCTCATCCAGTCGCGCTGAGTAGCTGCGCAAACAGAAATCAGAGCTCGTAATGCTGCCGCGGTAAACGCTGAAATACTCCACAAACGACTTTCCGTGCCTCCGCGGCCCACTCGCTTGTTTGCACGCCGTTTATGGGATGTATATTTCCCTGACACAATGAGATGCTCATTTGGCATAGAAAAGGATGGAGCAACACAAGAGAAATTACTTGTGCTATCAGGGGAGAGGTAAATTGAGCAGGTTTTTTTTTATATCACCTGTTGAGAGCAAGAAGGGCATTAAATCTATGTAAAAGAATAGAGTTAGTGCCTTTCTGCCGACAATGTACATCATTGTCAAACAAGAAACATTGCATGATAAAAGTCATTTCGATTTCCGTATTATAGCTCAACTTCCAATCTCAATCGTATCTTCCGGATTTGCAACTAGAAAATGCGGTATGACAGGCGTTAGAAATGTCTCTCATTATTATTTGTTTCAATATTGTTGCCTTGGTTACGTGAAAGTCAGTATATGCAAATCTAGGCATTACCCTGTAAATTTATAACATACATGGACATAGCATTTACACCATATTTTGTCACATCAATAAATACAAACACAAAACAGATAGATGATTGTACCTGTTGTAAGAAATTCATAATCAGTTATTTGTATAAATATATTTTATAATAACAACTAGTCTAATTGAGATTTATTTTCTTAAGCTGCCATTATATACGGCAGATTGGGATGTTCTTTTAGATTTCCAATCAAAATCAAATCTAAACCATGATTGCTTTCCAGAACTCAAGCATTCATAATATCACGATATCAAGACTTCCAGATTTCAAATGACCAAAGCTAAACTTTGGGCAAAATCGTTTCAAAGTTTGCTTTTCAAAAGAGTTAAATGGTTGGTGAACCTTTCAAACTACATTTTATTTGTAATACCTTTCCCCACTTTCTAAATTATCATGATTTTATATTTAGTAGAAAAGAACTGTGGTTACATAAAAGCACTAACTCTCTCCTTTTTTTCCCTCCAGCATTTAGTACAGTCACTTCCATTTTGAAGATTTGCTAAAGCTTGTTCCAATTTAAGAACAAATATAGAATATATAATGTCTGTTTGGAGCCAGAAGGGCATTAACTCTGTATTAAAGTAAAGAGTTAACGCTCTTCTGGCTCCAAACAGAGGATAATCTCTCTAGATCATATGCCGAACAGAACCAGAAGGATGTTAACAATATCATAAGAAAACTGAGATATTGGTGATATTTCAAATCAGCATTTATTCCTGTTATCTGTAATTGCATATTGCTTTTTAATGCAATTCGGTTTTCATTTGATGGTAATTGTAGAAATGTTTCTGCTTGTACTCATATATCCAAAGAGTCAATAAATCTTTAATCTCTTATTCATATTTGGAAATTATGGGTTCACTTTTTTCAGCCATACTTTTGCCTTTAAACATGCAGGTGGGTGCATATTATTGAGCTTTCAAACATTATTTTGTTTCAATGCAACTGCACCATTCAACCAAATCATCATGGTTTGTTCTTCTTATATCACATGTTTCCATAGATTTTTGTTACATACACTGTTATGATTGCATATAAAGAGTATAAAGTCTCTCTAAAAAGGAAATACAGCATTCTCTATGCTTTGCAGGTGAATGCAGGTCTCTCTTCCATTCAAATATTGGCAATGGTAAGAGTCGAAAAAAAACATTGAATAGCTCTGACACAGTCTATATTTAGGTGACTGAGCATGGATGGCCAGCAAATGTCACAGTAAAAACTCATTTTCACAACTGAATGAAAGTCAATAATGCACATTAGAGCACAGATGAATACGCCAGGCTTCAAAACAACTTGTCGGGTGGCACTAGCCAAACACGTACCATTGTCTGGGAGGACGCGAGATGGAGAGAGAGAGAGAGACAGAGAGAAGGGGAGGTGAGGGAGAGACAGACATAGAAGAGATGGAGAGAGAGAGAGATGGATGGGTAAACAGAGGGAGAGGGACAGAGAAGAGAGATAAAGAGAGAAGGATAAACATAGAAGAGATGAAGAGAGAGATAGAGATAGACAAAGAAGAGATGGAGAGAGAGAGAGAGATGAATATGTAAAGAGAGGAGAGGGAGATAGATGGAGAAGGACAGAGACAGAGAGAAGAAGAGAGATAAAGAGGGAGCGATAAACATAGAAAAGATGGAAAGAGAGATGGATAGGTAAAGAGATGGAGAGGGGAAAGAGAGAGAGAGAAAGAGATGGAGAGATTAAGAGAGAGATGGAGTGGTAAAGAGAGGGAGAGGGATGAAGAGGGAGAAGAGAAGGAGACGGAGAGAGATGGGGGAAGAAGACGAGATGGGCATCTCGATGCAATCGTCATGGCAACTGTTGGCCAAGCTCATTCGAGGATGGGAAATGAGAAGTAGCTCTTTGATTGGCATTAAGAACAGATTACAGTTGCATTAATTGCCTATTGATTCTCACAGTCAGTCGAACATGTACTTACAAAGGTCAGGACGGGGTGAAGAACATCGGTGAAAATAATCGACTTCTCAAAGCGGAATGACTAAACATTCAACAGACTCTCGCATACAACACGTCTTCTTTAAATGGAAAGGCTAAATGTTAATAAATGAAGATTACAATTCAACTTTACCTTAGGCCTGCATCCTAGATTGTCAAACCAGCAGAGCTAAACTTGTGGCATTAATATTCTTTTTGTTGGGGTGGGGCATTACTGATCACGTTTTATAGAACTGCTCGGTTCTTCAATGGAATTTTCGTCAAATTTTTCAGGTAGGGCTACAATAACATTAGTATTTAACTAAAGATGGAGTACCTGAACAATTTTGAGTTGTTTCATTTTCAATTAGAAGTGTGTTCCTTTCAGTGAATTTCATCTGTTAAGAGCCAGAAGGGTGTTAATTCTGTATTTAAGTGTATGAGTTAACACGCTTTGGGCTCTGAGCGATGATTTGATCCATAATGCCGCCAACCGTCATACCTTAATCATCCTGCTGGTTAATATTTTTCATCAGAATGATTCACGAAGCAGTGACATTTGATAAATTTGAATGATAAGTTTGCTAACCATTGTACTCAATTGTCTTTCAGGTTCTGTGTTTTCTTCAGAATGAGCTAACATCCTTTTGCTTCTAAGCAGAAGGCACTAACGCGCAAAACAAGACAGCTCTCTAATCCATCTTCTTCAAAGGGTCTTATCACGTAATAGACTTCTCCAGGTTCCAATTCACACTGATACATATATCAAAAGAGATTTAGGTTCATAAAGCTTTTGAAAGTTTCCCTTATCCTTACATATCTCTTCCTAAACAATAAATCTTTTCTGCTTTCACTTCAAAAGCCTTGTCCACACATAAAGCTGTAAAACGTCTCGAGAAATGTTTTCACGTCCAAATAAATGGCAAACAGAGATGAGAAAAGAAGTAGCTGCGCGAAACAGAAGCTCTTTAGCGTACTTACTTATCTGTGTGTAGATCAGGAATGAGAAGTCTATTACGCTTATGTCTGGGACATCCCAGTAGATGGTAATAAATAAATGGTTTCGGTGTGAGCTACAAGGTTTGATAAAGGTTTGATGGTATTTTACCCGACTGCTAAGAAAGCATATGTAAGCTTGTAAGTAAGCAACCACAGGACCAACGGCTTTAAGTCCTCTCTGAGGGACTTGGTAATGAGGATTAATGCCGTAACAAAGGGCACTAGCATATTCACTTGGTTTCGAACCCGGGTCCTCCAGTTACAAGACCACTGCTCTACCACTGAGCCATCGCGCCTCCACAAGCTCGCTTGTGGTTCTGAAACTACAAGTAAACTGAAAGTTTCGAAACTACGAGTCTCTACATACAGTCTGAAACTATAAGATAACTCAAAGTTTTGGAGCTACAAGCAAAACTTTAAGTTTTAGCTCCCTCCATGTGAACCTGACTAATGTTGGTCGGGTGAACCCTCAGATAAGTTGTCAGAAGGGCCACAAGACCAACATGTCAGTCTCGTGGGCTGTACCTGCTTGTTTCATCTTTTTTTCAGTGGCAGTTTTTAAGAAGCAAGTCACCCTGTCACTTGTGAACTAGGCTTTACGAGGTGTTAAACTGCCGCAGGACTCTCTTCCCTTTCTATCATTTGCTTGTTATTTTTTAATGGATTCACTGGTAGACAGAGAGCTTTATTTTAATCATTAGCTTTGAAGTTGTGGGCTGTACTTTCAAAACTTGTTCACATCTTTTAAAGGACACTCCAGTCATAAATTTTAATGAAATCAGATGAACATAATTTAAAACGATATGAAGTTTTGAAATTAAAGATCACTAAGATTATGTGAAAATATCAAATTTGCAAAACCACTGTGATGTAATTCTGGACAACTAACATCTGCATCTGCAATCAAGATGCAGAGTTCAACACATTAACTTTTTTTCACAAGGGTCCAAGATTTAAATCTTTAGGATATTTATATTAAAATACACCCCTTGTGTAAATTTCTAAATTTTGGTGGGTCTGGAGTTTAAAAAAATTGGGAGGCCCATGTGTGCACCAGATCCCTGTCAGTGTCGAGACCTGCAAAATGACTGAAAAAAAAACACTTTTCATAATTTACCTTTCCCCCAATAGATGACATTTGATAAACATGCAACTATTCATATTAACATATAATAATATGTTATGCCTAAAAAGAAAAAAAATATCAAAAGACAAAAAGAAAATTATATTTCTATGTTTTAACAAATGGGAGAGTTGTCCTCACATTCCATGTTTATCACATGACCAATCCATCAATTATCAAGCATTTTAACTCTTTGGCATTCACATCTTTCATATTGTTTGTCTGTTGTTTTTTATGAAACCTCACAAACCTGTTTTTCCGATTTTGTTGTCTTTTACAAAAATTAAAATGTCATGAAGGTTAGAATGCCCTTGAAGACTTATTTATACTCATAATGATCACTTCTCATTTTCTTGGCTTACGATGAAAGGATAACCATTTCAATTATTTGTCACAAGATTGGGGATTTCATGAGCACAAATAGATTTAATGAGCATGGAACTATACATCAACCCACATGGTATGAAAATATACCACCAAGTTTACATACATGTATTCCCAAGATTTCATGAAAAATGTTTTTAACTATGGTTTCTTCTTTCACTGTTTAAATTAAAATGTCAAATCATAAAAATTCAAATGAGCAATATTATAATACTGAATCAAACCTAAGATATGATAGTGTCGATATCAACCAAACACGCCCTCATTATGTTTCAATTCAGAAAAAAAAATCATATTCTACATCTTTAAAGGGTACCAATCACCAAAAGATATTTTGCTCTGTAAGTTAGAGGATCCATGTTATACTATATTCAGAATATGGGCTTAAAATATCAATTCTATAAAGAGATATTGCAATTATAATTACACGCTCTATAGGCGTAAAGGCGACTCATGAGTAGACTACTCGACGCAACCGTACGCACTCGCCAAGATAAGGGCATTTTCATGCTATCCTTTATCTCATTCATACTCTTTAATGGTTGACCTATAGAAAGCCAGATAAAGTTCTTTGAGGTTGATTTTATACTTTCTAACTGTATACAAATTATTTTTTCAGGTGATTGGTACACTTTAATATATTTGGGTTTGTAATAAGTCATTCATTTTATATTTCATGTAGTTCTGTACATTGTTCTTTTAAAAAAAGCACATTAAGCAAAAGCATATTGCACCGTTCTGCTAAACGCAGACGCGCACTATAGAGACAATTGACCACATTTTGTGGTTTGGCTTAATAACTTTTTAATTCAGAGCTCTAAAAAAAAAAAATTCCAGATGCATGAGTAGAAAAAGCTAAAATTTCTACACAAACAGTCCAGTTTTGTTGCATAACCATATTGCCTTTAATGCCAGAAATTTTAAAAATTAGAATAATATTTAATATCCTTAAATTGGCAACATATTGAGAGGTTCAAAATCATTGGTTTTTTAATCAAAATTGGCAAATTTTTCATCTTTAAAAAAAAAATTTTATACCACATATACTGTTTTCAAAGACAGTACACCTTATTAGAACCTTGTAGCACTAAAAGAAAAAAATATTGTTGCCAATTGGAAGAACAAAATGTGATCAATTTAGCCCTTGAATAATGCCTGTCCTGAAAGGGTTAAGCAGAAATCCTTAGCATAAAAATGCCTATAACTTCAAAAATATAGTGCTTATTTGATACGAAACTACAAAAATTAGGTAGTTACAGTCCATGTTCTCTTTTTATTAGTTGATAAAGAGAAAACTCCGTCCTGTTTTAAAAAATGGTAAAATATGTACGGAGATTAAAATCTTAGAAGTGCATTACCAGAAATTTCCTTGCACATGTGCTAATGCACCTTCTGCCAGCGAGAAGTATGACAATATCTGTCTTCAGACTTGTTAATTTTTTTTCATTATGAATAAAACTGCAATTTAATTTTTTTTTTAAATGACACACATTAGAGCCAATTTACTAAAAAAAAAAAAAAAAAAAAAAAAAACTTGAAGAAAATGAAATTCAAAATTAATATTATTTCTATTTACATATCATATTTTGTCCTCCCTTTTGAAATTTAAGCAAAAATTGAAATAATGTCTCCGCCGGGAATCGAACCCGGGCCTCTGGCTTGTTCAAAAGTCACCTGCCCCCCAACAAAGCAATTAATTAATGAGTTTGAAGATCTGTCGCCGAAACCACTGGCCCGTCTCCGTGGTCTAGTGGTTAAAAGGCATTGGCATTCTAAGCCAGAGACCCGGGTTCCATTCCCGGCAGAGAATTTTTTCAACCTTTGCACAAATTTCAAAAGGGAGGACAGCTCTCGGGAACTTTGTTTTAAGCTACGCAACCATTATGCTCTCGTTTCAGTTCACATTATATTTATTTCCACGAGAATTGCCAAAGCTGTTGTATATGTTATTTCTTTATATGTATATACATCATGAAATATATCATACTTCTGTATAAGTGGGGTTTTTTTACCATAGGAAACTCCTTCGCTCACAAGTCAAAGGGGTGAACTATGTACTTCAAGGGATAAAATTGTGATGGCCTCATATTCCAAAACAAGTAACGAAATGCATATATTTACTACCTCTCCAGGGACTGGCTAAGGTCTGGGAACAGCCTGAGATATACTAAAAAGAAGAAAAAAATGGAGAGTGAGAAGAGAAAAATGAGGCAAACGCTCTCTAGCGACACTGACTGTGCACGGAGTAAAATACCATAGTTCATAGTCGCAGGCCTAGTCTACAGCCTTCAGACTCTGTGATGATTTCAAGATGGATTGACAGGGATAGGAATAGGATTGCCAGAGATTTTCCGAAATAAACTTTGAAGGGCCAAAGTTATGGATATAAACATACGTTTCATTGTAAATTTGGCTTTAAATGTCTCGGGTAGAATAACTTTCGCAATATAAGTACCCCTTTCTTCTTGAGGACAAAACAGATAGTTATTTTTCATCCAAACATTAAATAGAACATTACTATTCATGGGCAGATTTCGCACCCCATGAGAGGGAACAGGCTCATCATTGCAAAAGATGTTTGAAAACTTGCTGTGGTTCCTGATTAGTTCCAGATTGAACAAAGTATTTTATAATCACTACTACTGATGATACATTGTACCACATCTCTCAATACCTCTTCATTATTCATACACAAACACATACTACAACACCACCGGTACTTACATGTAAACTACATTATCACTTGTATCAAATTGCTATGGAGTATGATATTGGTGGTATATGCCCAAAATGTATCAGATACTTCAGGGAATAATTTACCAGAGCCCCGTTTCATAAAACTTGTTATCAGTAACAACTGCCACATTTCTAAGACAAATTTGGCCTCAGCCAATCAGATGCAAGGATTTCAGTAGCTTATAACAGTTATTGATAACAAGTTTTATGAAATGGGGCCCTGGTATAGCATAGCACTTTGCTATGCATTTTGGGTATGATTGCTACACAAATGTGTAACATTTTGCTACAATGAACTGTGTAGAATTTTGAAAAAAATATTTTCTGCCGACTGAAATTGCTATTCAAATTTCAGTAGGTAAATTATTCCCTCTACTTGAGCCCTAGCATATCACCATTTACACAAATTTTTTTTTACATAATAGATACGATTGCGTAAGATAAATCCGACATAGTAGCATCTCAAAATGTATTAGCTAAAACTTGCCATCTGCTTCACAAAAGGCATGTGAATGCCATAGGTCAGCACAAGCTTGTCTTTTTGACAATTGTACATTTGCAAACAAAGTGCTGGGCATTTTTAGCAAGAAGTTACAGCAAAATTGTTTCTTAAGAAATCTAGCTCTCCCATGGAGATTCCAAACATAAAATGTTGGACTGATGAGGCTATGCTGATACATAGGCCCTATAGGTATTGCCTGGAGCTACATGTATGTGTTAAAATTGTACTATGACGTTATAAAATCAATGCACTTAGTGTCCTTATGATAGTGCCTGCTCATGTACATATTCATGAAAGCCATGCTAATGGAAGTATTAAAGGGAATGCTCAGTAATGCTATTGGACATGTTAAGGTAATAGTGGGAAAATATTGAATGCTATCATACTTTCACTGAATTTTCTATATTCCATGAAAGTCAAAATGAAATTTATGTTTCTAATTTGCATGAAAGTATATTCCTCAATGAATGAATTTATATTTTCATCTTCAAGTAATAGTTTCACCCAATGACAATCAATTGCTACAACTAATTCACATATTTTCATACTCTGATTAATATTCCATTAAATAAAGGAAATAAAATTTCATGTTTTTCATTTTGGGCTCTCCTTACACCAATACATACCTACATAATAATAAATTGTGTATGTTTACCGCAAAATTTAATGATTCTTTTGTCTGCATGCATTCATGTACATTATTCACATAAAAAATATAAAATCCTGAACCATTTACAGACGATAATTTAACATTTGATTATAATGAAATATACATCTGGCAGCACCATTGGAGGGAAGGCTCGTATAACAAGACTACATCACAGGAACTGACAGCTAGTAAACACACATTGACGCTGTATACTGTATGCATACAACATGCACAGATTAGGACATAATCCGTGCTTCCAACATGTGTAAACAGACACATGAAGGCAAGCATGCACCAGTATATATATCTATATGTGTCGAAATAGAGAGTGGCCTGGCCAATTAGTGGCAAATATAGAGTCTCCGGAGCTTACTTCGTTTCCTTCCATCTGTCAATGTATTTTGAGAAGGAAAAAAAAAAATGCTGATAATAGGGAGCATAAACGGCAGCCAACCTGCTATTATTGGTAGTTTGATCTAACATTTTTTTCCTCATCCTGATTGGTGTATGTCTCTACCTCTCTTCTTTTCGTGTGTCTCTATCCTATAATGACTCTTATGTTTTTCCCTTGTCTGTCTGCTTTTTGCTCTGAATAAAATTTCATGCTCTGGTTATGGCGGTCTTGAATTGTCTTCATGTTTCAACACCATCCAAATATCACAGAGAGAGAAAGAGAAGAGACAGATGGGGACAGGGAGATCAAGAGCAAATGTGTGTGTGTGTGTGTGTGTGTGCAAGAGAGAGAGAGAGAGATGAAAAGTTGAAAATGAGGGAAGAGAATAAAGAGAATACAGGGAATAAGGGTGTAAGAGACAGACAGACAGAGAGAGAGAGAGAGAGAGAGATTTGTATCTGACCACAGTATTATTCATCAATTCATTGGATTTTCTGTCAAACCAACAAGCCACAGCTCTTACTAATAATGCACATGCTAGATCTACAGCACTTCCTCTATGCAACAAATCAAAAGGTCACAGGGGTCAACAGTACACAACGATATCACGAAGATTACTACATCTGGCTACAATATACTTGAAAACAACATTTCCAACAAAACTATAACTCTCTTGTGCTTTCATCCCGAAAGGGCTGCATGGTCACATTTGTCCGACAGCAATAACGATAACGAGGTTTGTCATTAAAGGTACACCCTAGAGCTGCCCTACTATTAACAGACAAGAGCATACTCACACGTACTCAACATGTAGTAGGGTGAACCTTCAATTGAAAATCTCGTTATCGTTATCGTTATTGGACAAATGTGACCAGCCCTTAAATCAGTAGACCCAGCAGACCTAGGCCGAAAAGAATAGAAACAAAGAACAAATTAGCTCTAGCAACCGCCTAAAGAGAAAGACCACTTGCCTATCAAGGCCACCTCCAAGTGTTTCCCTGGATAATATTTCTCACTAAAAACATTATTAAACAGAATATGTATTTGATAAGACCCTCTAATAACATCACTTTGTTGTTTGCCGTAAGTGATCTCCTACATCTTTGGCTGATGTTTGCCATGAGTGATCTTGTACAGCTTTGTCTGTATAATAAAGAGTAGCATGTTGACATCTTACTTAGATCAGCAATTTTACCTTTCAAACTTTCCAAGTCAGTTTTTTATGCCAGCGAAATAAAATTCAATTTTTTTTATGCAAGTGAATTAAAGCTATGGCCTCTTTTTAATGCAATAAGGCAGTCTGTAATTAGCACATGCTACAAATGACCCCGAGATGACCCCAATTTGTTCACGCATGCGCATCTGTTTTGGTGGACATGCTACTTGTTTAAGAAGTAAAATCATACTGGTGTGTGCATCACGGTGCACATAAAGGTCAAACTACAAATGACATTTATCAGCACATGCGCAATTTGGATTTATAAACTGGCTTATTTCCATACCACTGTGGTATTATATTGCTTTTCAAGAAGAATGCAGCACGGGAGCTGAATCTTCCAACATTAAGAATTTCTTCCAAAATGCATGGCTGGGGATGGCCTCGGTCTGTGGTCAGCGGGAAGATAGGAGTAAGTTCACATCTTCATCTGAAAGCACGAAAGCATGAACGAGAGTAACAGAAAGAGAAAAAGAGATATAAACGGAGAGAGAGAGAGAGAGAGAGAGGAGAGAGTCAGAGACAGAGAGAGACAGAGACAGAGAGGGAGAGTCAGAGACAGAGACAGAGAGAGAGAGACGGACAGATAGAGAGAGTCAGACAGAGAAAAAGAGGGGGGGGGGGAGAAGTCCTATAAAAATCTATGTAATACAGGAGAGCAATCAAAGACACATAGTCCTCAGTTCTCATGGGGAATCAGATACAATTCTGCTATTTAAGCGAAAATGGGTGTTATCAATCACAGAGAGTTAATTTCACCTTTCTTATCCCCTTTTCCTTTTTACGAGCCGCAGGTCTTATGTAATGCGCACACCTTCCACCCACTTCAAAGGAGCCGCCCTGTAAGGAAAAGGCAAAATCAAAATTCAGAATCCGTAAGATGACTGAATGCTTTCTGAGTCTCGAGCAGCAAATTCCGGGTGGGACGCGAGTTTTGCAATAAAAACAACATCAAATTGCATTAATAATCATGAACAGATCTTGATCTCTTTAATGTAAGGCTACTGAATACTACAACAAAACGAACAAAGCATATCATTCAGCAAGAGAATGAGGGCATGGAGTACCATGCGCGTAAGATAAAAATTTGTACTTTCATTTCTATGTACTTATTTTATGTATGGAAGAGAAAGAGAGATAGACAGATATAAAGAGAAATAGAGGGGGAGATAGAGATGGAGACAGACAGACATAAACATCGACACAAAAGTTGGATTATTACCCTTCCCTGCACACCAAAGTTATCAGACAATCTATGTAGCATGGGCTATCCCATTACAACTAAACGTGAACACAGGAACATTCAAACGGATCCAGAGTGTTTTTCGTGGCATTGAGGTGGAATCCAAATGGCATGTTGGGCAGCTTTATTGCCATCCTGCACGCAAGGCTACCCCTCTAATTGGTGATTAGACTCCGCCTGTCCCTTCCACTTCCTTCACCTTATATTGGTGCATCGCCGGGGCATACAACCTTTCAAACCCGAGGAGAACATTTTCTTCCTTTCCCGTCTTTAGATGAGATCATCAGATTAAAGGTATAAATCGTTTCATATCGAAAAATAAGTGTTTGACTATTCATGTTTTGTGCACAGTTTTGGGGGACATGAAAAATGAAAGTGTTTTGAATTGTAACCCTCGAAATTGGTGATTAGACTTCGACTGTCCCTTTCACTTCCTTCACATTACATTGGTGCATCGCTAGGTCACATAACCTTTCAAAATCAAGGAGAACTTTTTATTCCCTTCCCCATCTTCAGATGAAGTCATCAGATTGAAGCTACAGTAGCTACTATTCAATTTTTGTGCATACTGTTATTTTTGGGCCCACAAAATGAAAGTATTTGACTTGTACCCATCTAATTGGTGATTAGACTTTGACTATCCCTTTCACTTCCTTCACATTATATTGGTGCTTGCTAGATCACATAACCTTTCAAGACCCAGGAGAACTTTTTATTCCCTTCCCCATCTTCAGATGGAGTAATCAGATTAAAGGGGGCTACTCACTTTGTGTGTAAAAAAATAAGGTGTTATAGACTTGCAACCCTTCGAAGTGGTGAATACATACATATAGACTCTGATCACCCACTTCAAATTCCTTCACCTTACATTTGTGCATCGCCTGGGTACACAACCTGATTTCTGTTTGAACCACACCAACAATGTCCATTGGCAAGACATCAATCTACATTCACTACTCTCAACCCAGGTGTAGTATGTGGGTACCTGGTGAGCTACATGTCTTGAAATGCACTGTGTGCTTAAAATGGTGAATGGAATTAAATGCTAGGGTAATAACATCTAAAGCATTTTGGGAGTGGAGTCATTCTATCACAATGTGACGTGTGATACAAAGTAGAATATCATTATCATCATCATTATAACTGTAGGGAGAAATTCCTTGAGTGCTGGAGCGCCTTATCATGGTCACTCGAATAAAGCCGGGGTAATAGTATGATTGCAGGGCCCTCAGGGAGAACAGTTTATAATACTGATGAGGCTACCCTGGGTATATAAACAAGACATGTTATTATTATTATTATTATTATTATTATTATTATTATTATTATTATTATTATTATTATCATTATTATCATTATCATTATCATTATCATTATCATTATCATTATTATTATTATTATTATTATGTTCTTACTAGCAAAGCAATAACGTTGAATCACATTTCAAAACATATTCAAGAATCATTACAAAATTATTTATGTATCATTCTAACCATTCCTTTGTTTGTAATTCAATTATCCAATTTAGAAAACAATTCAGCATGGATAGTGGGGACATCAAACCCTCGTCTGCGAGTCGCAGCTAAAATTTTCTACCCCAAGCAAATTTCATCTTGGAAGCATTATTGTCCTCCAGTCATTTAATAAGTCTCAGCATCATTGCCGCGGCCACCACCACCACCACCATCACTTTCATCATCATCGTCGTCAAAAGAGATGGGCAATGGAATAACAATAAGAAGAGGATATGCGCTCCTCGGGGCAAAAACTGTGCGCCAGAGTTTATTGTCATATTACCGTCGGTAACGTAATTAATAATGCATACGGGAAAACGGCAAAGGAAAAATAATAATTAAGCCTTTGAGATATGCTTTGTTTTTAAACTCTCAACTGATCGCGTCTTACTTTCCTTTGGGTCTCCCTTCCATTGCATACCAGGTAGATAAGGGGGTACAAGGGACTGCTCCCTCTTCTTACTAAACAAAACCATCACACTATTCAAAATTTATATTAAATCATTCCAATATCAATTTGATTGTATTTAAAGCTTATTTCTTCCATACATAACAATGCCATTGCTAATAAACAGAGCGTTGTCATATTGTATTATAAGAGGGCACAAGTAAAATTTTTAAAATCTCTGACACCATCCCCCCCCCAAACAATATTTTTAATGTTCCTTTTACTCCAAAATTCTCTGACAAGCAAAAAGGAAGAGAAAAAGACCACATGTGAGACAAGTTTGGGTACATTGTTGTTGTTTTTTACTAAAGGTATAAGCAGTAAAACTAAGTAAGAACTTATTTCCACTTTCTCTTTTATCCTGTCATACTCAATGCTGTACACTTTCTTCATCTCTATCTGTGATGCACCATCATACCCTGCTTCTTTCATCTCCTATCTTAAGTTTAAACCGCCCCCCCCCCCCTTCCTCATCAACTTCTCTGCTTCGATCCCTCTCTCTCCACAATTTACCCATAATACCCTGCCATAGTTCTTTCTCAGGAGGCCATTCGCATATCTCCCTCAGGCCTTCTCCAAATTAAGAGTTCATTAGCCAATTTTCCGTGAAAGTTTATTCATTATATTCCCAGAGCACTTCTAAAAGCTTGTATGATGAATTAAATACAAAGACAGAAGTAGAAATTAAAGGTGCAGTTATTAAAGAGAGGACTGTCTTTTATTAAATTTCAATGTGAACCACGGAGTACAGTGTATGATTCGTGACCTGGTATCATATTCTAGGTCTATCAGGGTCCCGTTTCATAAAACTTGTCATCAGTGACAAGTTACAGTAACTGTTATAAGCTACTGAAATCCTTGTGTCTGATTGGCTGAGGGCAAATTTGTTGGTAAAAATCACTGACGAGACACTTGATGAAATGCTCCCCTGATCTCTATTTGATCACAAAACAGAGATTATGAATTCATCAGCAGATTGAGGTGTCGTAGTTGAGGGGTTTAAACACTTGACTGGAGATACGAAGGTCGTGGGTTCGAACCCTGGCACGGCACTAGTGTTCTTTGGCAAAACATCTACATTTGCCACTCTCAACCCAGGTGTTAAATGGTCGCCGGTAGGAAAGAATTCCTTGAATGCTGTGAGCACCAAATTCGGTAGCCTAGCTAGAGCCGGGGTAATATTGGAGCACCTTGAGCACCTTATTATGTGGTGGATATGAGTGCTATAAAAATACCCAATATTATCATTATCATTATTCGGTTCTCTTTCTTATATTATGAAACTATGAAATCATCAAAAAATATATTATTCAACAAGCATTTTTGTCCCCAGGGACACATTCAAGGAGTGTACATAATAAAAATACTTTTATACATTTAGGGCAATAGAATCATGGCAAGAGTTTAGACAGACTTAGATAAGCTTTCTGTTGCAAAAGTATATGATTGTTGTGAATCAAATGGGATATGTCTCCACTATTATCATATATTGATCAACACTGACCAACATTTTATGCATTCATTTTTTTTGCAGGTATTAAGATAACTCAATAATTAAATATTCTATGATATACCTAGATCCACAAATTAATTTTAGAACATGATTTCTCGTCACCTTCTGGTTACATGTTCATTCATTAATTAGGACAAAATCTTTGGAAATAATTTGATTTGGGGGAAAGGTATTAACACAAAATAAGTGGAAAACCACAGTGAATATGTACCTTGAAGTCCACAAACTAATTTTTCAGTTGTTATTCAAAGCATGTTTGCTATTAATATTCATATCTTTATGATACCGTGTGGCAAATATCTTTACTCGGGACAGTATATCCATACAGGAATTATGCATAAGGGCTTATAAAGCAGCATGATGAAACCCTACAAAATGGTCTGGCTTTGTAGCATTAGGTGTAAATAACATGTCTGATATCTCAAAACTCTACACATAAACAACTCCTGAATATATGAGGGGGATGATGCAGTATAGCGCAAACCCACAAGTGTGCTATTTTGAGATAAACACACTTGAAAGTTAGTACTATAACTTGTGTCTCTGGAGGATTGTAAGCTGCATCTGTTATTTGACCAACTTTCCGTTTGATTTCAAATGTGAAATCTTCATGAGTTGTTGAGTAGTGAATCAGTATAACGTTAGTCCATGTAACTTATTTTTCATGAAAAGATTTAGCACTATTTAACACAAACCCCTCATGTTCTTGGGATTGTATTTTCAAAACTATACATGTATCACCTTTCATTTTATTAAAAGAGGTGCTAATTGTTAAAAGAAATCCAAATTAGGACAAGTTATATAGCTGCGCAAATCTGGCTGTGTATGCATATAATTTTTAAGAGACATCGGCAAAATACAAATTTCAAATGGTTATAACAACTAACATACTTTTCTCTAAGAAATCAGATGGTGTGAAAGTTTGTGGAAGCACCATGTAAGGATAGTCCTGGGAAGGACTGTTGGGTAATCTTTCAGCAAGAGTTTTCTAAAAGAAAGAAGAAAGAACAATTTTTCTTAGAAATGTGTGGCATTTTTTAAAAGCCACACACTTCTGTGTGGCATTTATAAAGATTATGTCATCTTTCATTATGCCACACAAAGATATGTGTTCTTGTCATACAGTGTCATAGCACATTAGAATTCTTTATCCAAAGACATAAAATATTGGACCTGTATGAAAGTGTAAAGATTTAGTGTTTTCAGGAAATTAAATGTTTTTACAAACCCACTTTAAAATTTGAACTCCAAACATTGATAATAACAAGTTCACATCTTCAGCTGAAAGCAAGGACAGTGACAAATGGTGATGGAAAGAAACAAAGAGAGGAAGCAAGAGGAAGAGGAATAAGAAAAATAAAGAAAGACAAGATATGAGACAAGAAAGAGGAGACAAAGAGAGACAAAAGGACAAGACGAGATCTGATAAAAGAGACAGAATGAGACAAAGACAGATAGAAGAGATTGATAAAAAGGAAAGTACAGAATGAAATAAAACAAGAGAGAGAGAAAGACAGATAGCAGAAGAAATTGATAGAAATCGAAGTAGGCATAAGTACAGAGTGAGAAAGATAAACAAGAGAGAGAGAGAGAGAGAGAAAAAAAAAAGACAAAGAGAGACAGAGAGAGAGAGAGAGAGATGGAAAAGCATGACCATTAACCTGAAATCTCAAATTTTGGAAACAAACCATATGCCCAAAACAAACAAAACAAAATAAAACAAAAAAAAAACTACCGGTAAAAATTTATACCTTACGAGCAACAAGGTTTGAACGAATCGCAATAACAAACAAGGCATTGATTAGGCTGACTGAATGATTGGCTTATCTGGAGAAAAAAAAGAAAAATATAGCATGGCACTTGGTCTGGAGCGCGTTGACAAAACGATAAGAAGCGGAGCAGAGAGGGGAGGGATAGCGGTAGCTTAATCAGTAATGTGTCAACAAACTCTTCAATCAAACCTGTTTTTGAAATGACAAACAGACCTGGAGCAGATTGAAAAGAGAATTTTCAATGACCTCATGTACGAGGTGTCCAAACTGTGCATTCATTTCGGAAGTGTAATATTTGATTATCATTTTTTCATATTCTGCAAAACATCAATGATTATCCACAACATTTCCCCCTGGTTTTTAACTGACAAACTGACCTGATCATCTGAAGGCAGACAGAATACAGCATTTTCAATGACTCCATCATGATGAGGTGCCCAAACGGCACAAACATTTTAGAATTCAATATTTGATTATCAATTTTTCATATTCTGTAAAACCTCAATAAAATTATAAAATAAAAATCCCTGGTTTTTCACTTAAAAATACCTGAAACACATAGAACAGAGCTCATTCAATGATTTCATGAATATGATGAGGTGCCCAAGCTGCATACATATTTTAGAAATGTGATACTTGATTACTGATTTTTCATAATTTGGAAAACATCATTAATTTACACAAAACTTGCACCAGAGTTTAAATTGACAAACAGAGCTGCAGCAGATACATACAGCCTTTTTCAATGAATCGTGTGAACAAACTGCACATACATTTCAGAAATGTTATTTGAATTACCAGTTTTTCATATTCTGTGAAACTTCATTACACAAAAATTTCACCAGCTTCTTAATCAACAAAAAGACCTAGCGCATTTTCATGGACAAGTATGAATGTAGCGATCAAACACAAGTTCAAAAAATGTTATAATTGATTGTCAACTCTTCATATTCTGTGAAACCTCGATATTTCTCTAACAAACTTTCCCCAGGCTTTTAACGGACAAAAAGACCCAGTGCAGATAGAATACAGCTTTTTAAAGGACTATGAGTTATCCAAACTCTGCAGGCCTACACATTCCAGAAGAATTATTTCTAAAAACATTCTCCGAAACCATACATACAAATTACAAAACAAATTCCAAGTAAAATTTTCAACTAGACCAAGACTGAGGGATTCAGGAATACTGTGATCTTAATATTTGAAGTTGGATCATTGCACAATATAGCATAATTTAGATGTAAGTCAAAATAGGAACTGATCCAAAATACAGTCAGGCATATAAATATATGCAGTTTATCAAAAATAATAATCTATTGAATGTTAAGTTATTGCATACTTTTTCAGTGACTTTCAAAAAGACACCCTATTACTCTAAATACTAATCCAACATACAGGAATATTTACAATCAAATTTACTTTAACGACCACCTGTATAGAAAGACCAACTGTCTATAAAAAGACCACTTTTTGTGTTTCTCTGGAACAGTTTCCTCATTGAAATGTTTACTAAAGGAACCTGTACACAAAGACCACCTGCAAACAAAGACCGCTTTCATCTCTCTTGCGAGGTCCTTACATACAGGTGTATTTTTCAAAAATTGTTCTCACACATGAGAATGTCAATCACAAGTGATTGTTTTTGACTGCTTTGTCTGATTTGCTTAACCTAAAATATGATGAATGGGACTAGGACGATGATAAGTGTCTTGTCAATATCATCAAGTTGGACCTCATACACGGAGGTGTAATAACAGCTACAGAGCAAACAATACATCAATATTAACCCATAGCCTACTGGAATTGGGTGGTTCCGTTATTTAGCTTCCAGAGAATGAAGGAATTCAGAGGTCAATGTGTTAAACACTTTTGGTGCCACCACGTTAACAAATATTGTACCACAAATAAAATTTTGTAAGACAAGTTTTTAATGATAGTGCCATTTCTAAATAATGCCTTTTACACATGTTTTTATTTTTCTTACAAGTGGAGAATGAGAAGAGATTGATTGATAGTGATGTTATTCATCTTGATCAAGTTGACATTTTTGCATTCTTGATCTTGGTCATGTCGATACAAAACTTATTCCATAAATCCACCTTCACTATTCATAATTCTGTTTTGAATTTCAAGAAGAAATGAAAGCTTTAATTTTCAACAAATATCACTTAGAGTGTCAATAGTTTGGTATTTTTAAAGTGTCTTTGTTGCTATAAAGGTTGAGAAGATGAAGTAATGGAAATCTATGAATACTGTGTGAATACTGTATGAATACTGTATAATTTCCTACTCGTACCCTTGTTCAATTTACTTTAAATCGTCATGCAGCTGGCAGAAAACGTAAGCGCTTTGCGCCATTCTGCTATCGGATGCGTACTATTGCATTGAGCAGAAGGTTCTGGCATTAAAATACCCGTAACTTCAAATATGTGCTGATCTGATACAAAATTAATATCAGGTAGTTACCATCCATTTTTACTTTATTACTTGATAAAAAGAGAAATCCCTGTCGTGTTTTAAAAAATGGTATAATTGTGTATAGATCAATCAAAACCTTAGAAGCGAGTTACTACAAATTTGCTTTATGGCATGTGCACGTGCAAATGCGCTTCTGTCAGCCATACAAGGACATGTAATCACCATGAACAAAAGTTAATGAAAATGAATTCCTACGAAGTCTCAGGTAAAGAAAAGAAAGGAAAAATGCATGTTTATAGCCTCATCATGAGAGCAAGATTTGGAATTTGATATCCAAATTATTTTTAACAGGTCGCTTTATGAGGTAGTTGTATTTTATAAAGTGCAAGAGCACTGTGATTATTCAGAGACATAGAGAGACAGAGAGAATGGGAGATTAAAAATAGAACAGTGAGGGGAAAAAATACTGATTACAAGGTACAGGATTAGGAAATGTTAAAAAATTCTTTCCACCATTTATGAATGTATTATTTCTTCCTTTTATGATATATATATCAATAGTATACAAACATTTGGTGCGTCAGGCACAGATGAGCTACTGTACATTTAAGTCTGTAAAATGATACACTACAGTAGCAATAAAATAAGAAAGAACAAAAAGTAGATAAGATGTAAAATAGGATGAAAGTGAAAAGCTGAACAACCAGGGTAAATAAATCAAGGAAAGGGGGTACACCACAGAAGAAATAAGCAGAATGTGGGAGTGCGTGTGGGTGTGGGTGTGGGTGTGTGTACGTTTCCACAAGAAGCATGGTCAGTAATCATTCAAAACTGGAAATCGATCCTTCATTCTGGGGTTGAGTTCGGCACTAAGCTTCATTAGTCTTTAAGAGCCCATCATATGTCCAATGGACTTCATGAATTGATGAGAAAGACAATGGTAGAATCCATGATTCCCCTAATTTTCATCAGGCTCGGCCGCTCCGTCTGCAAATAATTAGCCGTCGCATTATGTTGGTAGCATTACGCCAATGCACATCCATCAATCGACCTAACCCATGCGCTCAAACACACACCCTCCCACACATACTCACACACACACACACAGAGCTACACTGTGGGGCACACGCCACAAACATGTACACAGCATATCGAAGCAGCATCAATATTATACCCTTTCTCCCTTGCTTCATGCATACAATTAGGCATAAAAAATGCCAACTCTAGCTCCACATTTCTTCAGCAGCAGCTCGCTATGCGAAACCCAGCGCTAGTTAGCAGACGAGATGGATTGAGGTATGCATGTATACACACACATACACACTCACACACACCCACCAAAGTGCCATTCTGTGCAGCAATATGCTTGCCACGTTATGTAGGACAGACATTGAAATTTGTTCTCAGTGCAATATAAGTACGCAGGGCTATGCATGTCATGTAATAATGCACTCAATGCTGCTGACTTTTTTTTCTCTCTCTCTCTCTCTATTTAAAAAAAAAGCAACCCAAAACACAAATGCAGGAATGCAAACATATGCCGGCAAAACAGACTTTCTATGATTTTAAAATAAACTACTGCATCCTCTCCTGATTAACATGAGAAAGGAGGAGTTGCCCGGAATACATGACAAATAAAATCTATTATATAACTCAAGTAAGAAAAGCATATCTAAAGCGAGGCTCACTTTTTATTGACCGACTATATTAAGTTCATGATGCTTAATTAAGTATGGACAGCCTATCACAGAAAGGTGCAAATGAGAATGCCATTGATTTCTAAAAACAAATAAAGTTCACTAAAAATAATTGCCTTCTTACATAACATATGGAGCCATTATCACAACTAGGGGTACATGTATGCTTCTGCACACACATTGCTTACATGTATTTCATACCGGTAAAACCATACAAATCCATGAAGGACTCTAGCTACCAACAGCTCAACAAGATAATTGATATCCAATGTAGAAAACAATATGCCTGCAACCTGAAATGGAAGAGAGCATATATCTCTAATATTGTCCATTTGGAGCCAGAGGGGCGTTAAGTCCCATCATTTGTAGAGAGTTTAATGCCCTTCTGGCTCCAAAGTGACGATACCATCATTCACTGAAACTAAATACAGAAAAGAAATAAAAATGTCTGTGCAATAATAATGTAATCATTCAGATATATGCCTACATAAACAGTGGGTTTTATCGTATTCTAAAATCAATATATCATTGTCTTTCAAAGTGGAAATAAACAAATCTGTCTCTGATTTTGAATCAAGCATTTATGTAAATTAAATATTGATGAAGCATTTTATGTTCATGATACATTTTGACGACATGCTTTTTTGTATGGATTTATTCAGACTATTTTGGGTAGTTTAGAACAACTACATTGCTTGGTTGGTTAGCAATGCAAGAGATCATTATCAAACTGAAGGCATAGGTCATTTCACTGCTCTTACGTTATATGAGTTTCATGAATCTTAAATACCCTAAAACTTTAAGGTCATGAACTAAGTATCGATCATGTTCCTAACTACACATTAGGCTAAATAGGTATTCAAATAATTTTGAAAATAATAATAATAATAATATGTAGCCCAAGTTGAACATGAACATAAAATTTGAAAAGCTGAACTTTTGAATCATCAAATCAATTTTGTCAAACAACGTGACTCTCAACCCTTCTCAAATCACTATTTTGGAAAAGTCGTTCTTTCCATATCAACTCCAATGCAAGCTCAAATGAACATGAATGACATATTACATTATTACATATTACATGAATGACATATTACATATTACAAATACCGGTATACTAAATCAAATCATCAAAAAGAATAGATAAATAAAAGAAATGATAAAAATGGTAATCTTGAATAGCATTTACCTAATCAGTGTCCACTAGCTCACAAGGAGTTAAATTAGGCAAGGCAGTTCTGTTATTCATAATGCAGTACACCTCTTGAAATAAGGATTACCATATTAACCCACTTCCCTCTAAAAAACAAACTAGTTTATTTCAGCAACCTACTTTGGAAAGTGACCCCTCACTGAGAAGCATCTAGGAGGAAAATAACAATATCGATCAAATCATAAACTATTCATAATGCAGCGAATAATCCTATCAAACAGGTATTATTGAATGAAGTCAACCTGGCTTACTTTAATATCAACCTCTAATGGCTTCAAAATGCGCTATACCAGTGCAAGAGATGGGAAAATAACAAAATAATTGATTCATAAACAATTACTCTAATTCATGGCAACAACAATATAAAATAGAAACAGACAAGGGGTGTATATATATATTAAACTGGGTTTTGTAATTGCAAATTCAGGTTCCTGGGAGAATTACCCCAGTTTACTGAAAGCAAATATTTGCATTATTCACTAGATGGCTCATCATAAGGTATCCAGACCTAGATTGGCATCAATATCGGCAGATGATACAAAACAACCATTTTATCTAAGGGTTTCATCTTTCTTCTGAATAATTAAACTGCCCCTCTCTGCAATATTCTACGCCACTCAATGAAGTGAACAGATACATAAATTTGTTTCGGTTCATGTCAACTGATATCAATTCAACAATATTATTAAATTAGGATTAACTTAGAAGCCTTTTCACGGATTCTGATCTATGATGCATCTATTTCATGTTTGATTTCCCCAAAACAAATATCCTTTGGCAAGACATTAATCTACATTTGCCTCTCTCTATCCTGGTGATTAAATGGGTACCCAGTAAGAAGACATTGCTTTTGAAAGCCTTATCAGTGTAGCTTAGCAATCGTGAGGGTAATAATAGTATTCAGCACTTTGCATCCTCCAGAAAAAGCAAAGATAAAATAGAGGATAAATTTAACACATGTAATATAATGCTCATTCATAGTTAAATTATCTATAACATTTACAAAAGAACATAACAGGTTGTTGAATAGACCTGTTTATTTTGATTGATATACATCCAAGGATTCTTGTTGACAAGCTATTTTCATCACTTCTTATGTTCAACAGCATCCATAGATATGGAATCTTACTTGCATACATCAGTCACTGCTAAATGAGATAACCTTGAACAAGCTCTTAATGGGTCATTAAGAACAATTTCTGTTCACAACAGTTTGTATATTTACTTTTGAAAAAATAGAAATCCACTGCTGTAACATTCTTGGTAGAAACAATATAACATGTCTTCATCTACTGTAGGTATCCACTTGAAGAAAAATTATCAGATTGCAAAACAATACCAAAGGTAGGACTTCTTTTGTTTACAAAAACAAATCTATTACACCAAATGTTACAGATTCAGACAATTTCATCACCTTTTCCTTTCTTATTGTAAGTCGTCATCTACCATAGATGTCTTTGCATATTGAGATATCAAAATGCACAATTAATTCCAAATAGAGGATATCTTCTCTATGCCAAACATCCATGGTTTCCTTTGGATGCTTAAGTATATAATTGCAATATCGAAAATATTTCAAACCAATATCTTTGTCATTATATAAGAATATAGCCTGTTAAGATTTTGAATAGTTCATGCTTTCATTCTGTCAGTTCCTTGGGTAAAGTTTTCATCAAAATAGTTAGGTAGCATTTTGGGGTTTTCGCATGCAGGAGGGAAAAGTGGTGATTTATGTTTTTAAAAAACTACATGTACATGTATACTTTCTTCACACAGCCCTTCCAGAATCCCAGATATATAAAGAGCTTCTCATAATTCAGTGTTTCTTAACTCTTCAAAAATCCTGAGAAACTGCAAATGATCTATGGACATATGCATAAATCTTCTTTCCAGTTTATATATCTAGAAATATACAGAGGACAGATTTTCTAAAAGATACCGACGCTAAAATCATTGAGCTACCATTTCAACACTGCACAAAAAAGTATTGTTCAAACTTACCGGAAATGTTGGATATTTTCCTATCAAGTAAGTAAAACTGCTTTCATTCACATTCAAATGTAGCAGACACATACAAGTAATTTCTGTTTTTTTATTTAAACCTTACCAATCACCATATTAGAGGTTCCATGTCATTATACTATATTCAAAATATGGGCTTCAAATATTACTTCTATAAAGAGATATAGCAAGTTTAATTACCCTCTATAAGCATAAAAGCGACTCATGAGTAGACTACTCGACGCACCCGTACGCACTTGCCAAGATAAGGGCTCATGCAGAACCCATATCGAAGTTTGATTCCCCGCGCACCTATATGTTATCCTTTATTTCCTTCATACCCCTTAACTGTTAATCTATAGAATGCCAGATAAAGTTCGAGGTTGATTTCATACTTTCTAGCTATACACAAATTATTTTTTCAGGTGATTGTCACACTTAAATTCTTTTTTAATATCTCATGAGGGATCCCTTCATATAGAATGAGGAATGTAATGCAATTACATCCCATTTATAAATTAGCTTTTTAGTATTTACCCAATTAATTTACACAAAATGAGACTGATCTAAGAGGAAGCAACTACATCTTTTGTAACTGAAGAAAAACTCTAAAGTGCTTTGAAAATTAAAAGAAAAGTTTCGTTTTTTTAAAGGGTACCAATCACCAAAAATAATTTTGCTCTGTATGTTAGAGGTTTCATGTCATTATATTATATTCAAAATATGGGCTTCAACTACTAATTCTATCAAGAGATATTGCAATTTTAATTACACTCTCTATAAGCATAAAAGCAACTGATGAGTAGACTACTCGACACACCCGTATGCGCTCACCAAGACAAAGGCTCGCGCGGAACAAAACTGGGAGTTTGGTTACGTGCGAGCATTTTCATGTTATCCTTTATTTCCTTCATACTCATTAACTGTTGACCTATAGAATACCAGACAAAGTTCTTTGAGGTTGATTTTATACTTTCTAGCTGTACACAAATCATTTTTTCAGGTGATTGGTACACTTCAAAAATTAAAAAAATTAAGCAGGGCCCGACACTAACATGGGTCTGGTACATATTGGTGTCCAAATTTTAACTCTGGAACCTCAAAATCTCAGAATCTAAACAGGAAGCCAATGCATAACAATTTCAATTCGGGCCCCTGTGAAAAATGTTTGTGTGGCGCCCTGCTTTAAGCAATGGCTTAAGATCCAAACAAATAAACATGTCTATATTTATGTTATATATATATATATACATATCTACATATCTTCCTTATCTTTTTTTTTCTACTTAAATAAAAATTGAGCTTTGATACAAGTGTAAAAAGATTCCATACTAATTTGAACGAGGCGTTTTTAATAGGTCCAGACATTTGTCAATATTATTGTGAATTTCAACCATCTGGCGTACTACTCTCAATTTCAAAACAAACACGGGCCCTGGATAGCCAAAGTTCACCTATCAGCACCGTTAAGATCATGATGCAACTATCTCTGCTATCAGTATCAATACAAAACTCATCATTCCATTTGCAACCAGGTGTACGGTACCGTAATGATTTAATGGTTCAAATTCATTTGATTTCTCTTCCTTACAAATAATCTTTGCAAATCCTAGCATCACACTGTCTTCATGTAAATTCACTGATCAGTTTTAGGTACTGCAAGAAATATGTTAATGGAATAAACATTCATGTTTGGGGTCTGTATGAATTTAAAAACTTCGTTTTTGTCCTAGAACCCTTGTATCTTTTGAGTACATTATACATGTACATTCCAAGCATGAGATAAACACATAATAATGAGCACAATTAACAAGACACAACCCACCCATCCACCTTGTCCATTCTGGAAGTTGTTTGTCTCTCTACTTCAATCCCTGTAAACACTCATTCTTGTCTGGTTTTCTTTTCTAAAACTATTTCCATTTTTATCTATCCTGATGTATGTAATTGCACTAATTACTTCCATATCTACTGAATCTGATGATGCTATTGAGCGGTGATATCCTATTTCTGTCTACTCATTATTTTTCTGATTCATTAAAGGCTCACTCTCTTTCTCTTTCTCTCTCTCTCTCTCTCAATAAATAAATCAATCAATCTATTTCTCTATATCTTCACTGTATCTCAGTGTTTATTCCTCATGTCTCTCTCTCTCTCTTTCCACCTCTTTAACTTCCTCTTTCTCCATCTTGCCCAAATAATTCTGTAAGTCATCACAAATACATATAAACAGACATACATATCAATAAGTTCCCTGCAAATGTTTATATGTACAGTGCATGTACTTACTTACCTTGTAGAGGGTGTAGTGTAAATGATGGACAGTAGCATACAACGCACATCACAATTGAAAAAAATCATAATATACTTGCAAACACAGACAAACCTCAGAACAGCTGTATAATATCATAAATAATAATATCATAAATAATCATATCATAAATAATATCATAAATAATAATATTATAAATGTACACCTACAAGTAGGGTAGCAGACAGGGTGCTACTAAATCATTTCACACTTGCAAGTACTATGTGTTCTTTTATGGTGGGCAACTGGGTTTGCAACAGAACATGGACAGCAAGCAACCTCATTTGCCATTATGAAAACTAAGAGTTGCAACATTTTTAACAAACACCTTCCTTGCTAAAGAAGACATTCCCCTCCCCTGTATTGCTATGTACATGTACATGTATGTTGATATTTATTTGATCATTATTGGAAAGCAGCCAATAAATTGTAATCATTTTGTACACAAATCATTTTTTATTATAAAACAAGATCAGGAAATGAGCAGCTGGTTTTGAGTCGCCCAAAAACTAAGTTTGGTAAAAGATGTTTCTTGTTTCAAGGTGGAAAGCTATGGAATACTTTGGTTACTCACATCCCGTTTGAAACCTCATTAAGAGTTTTTAGGAAAAGCTGCATTGTCTTACTACATTATTATATGATCTGTAGCGTCATGTTCCCCTTACTGCTTGCCCCCTTCCCTTCCCCATACCCCCTTTTTTGTTGTTGTCATAATTTATGTTTGTTTTTTTTCTTTGTTCTATAGTGATGTAATAATTTTTGTCTTTTGCTTTCATGTATTTTCATTATTGTATGTTTACTTGTTTTTTTATATTGTACATGTCTGGACCCCTCAGAAAAACAGCCTCTGGCTGAAGAGGGTTATCCAGCCCAAGTGTGGACAATAAATAAATTTTAAAAAATAAAAAAATAGTATGCCAGGAAAATTTCAAAGGCCATCATGAAGGCGAGTGTCACAATCAGGCAATACAGAGTGACACATTCATCTTTTGGATAGATCTAAAAAGCCAAATATTTTGAATTTTCTATTTTAAAAATTTGGATGCAATAAACAAAAGTAATAAAAGAGGATATTGATACCCACAATGCAGCAAAGTTTTATCGATATTTTTTTACTTTGATGCTTCTATTACTCTATCTAAAGAGAAAAATAATCTCAAAGCCATTCAGAACTGTGAGTTACCTTATCTTGCCATTCATCAACTAGAATAGCACATATTATCTGTTGACCGCAAGAAGGGCATTAACGTTAATGTTAAAGTATATGAGTTAACACCCTTCTGGCTCCAAACTTGCCCACTGATGAAAAAATGGAAGTATTTGGTTGCACTGGGCAGTTGAACAAGTGGATACACAGTAAAAAAAAAAAATGGGAGGGGGGGGGGGGGGGGGGATGACAACTAGAAGAAGGATATATCCCCACTGATAAGAAGGGGTGCACATTTGGCATACGGGTGAGAGAATACAAATTCAAATTCAAATTCAAATTGATTGAAATAGAATCTTGACATAATAGGATTATCATCAAAACAGAACAAAACAGAACAAAACATGTACATGTATGTAGCACGGGAGTATGGGGACTGTATTAATAAGGGGACTGTATTAATAAGTTCACACCCTGAAGATAGGGTGGGTGGGGGGGGGGGGACCAACTTTAGAAAGGATACATCCTCATTGATCCGTTCTTGGATCCCACGGCCAGAATGTTCTGAACAGGGTCGTATGCCATGGCGGTCGGTTCAAACGGGAATCCATGGCGAACAACCTACAGGTAGAAAGAAAGAGCGGGAAAGAGAGTAGATTCATGTTTACTAAGAGAAATAATACCAGATTACCTTCAGGAAACAATTAGATAATTTAATGAAAACTGACCTTAAAAAGAAAAGAAAAATATTTGCTGGTATCTGTATATAACACAAGCAACATTTATAGTAATTTTTTTATTTAATCCTTTTCAATGTGTTACACATTAGCAATTTAAATCAAATTGGTTTCTAAAGATCAATTTAAATACTTTTTTACTAGAGAGTAAAAACAAATGATTTAGATTAATATCAACCCTTCCTACTCTGCAGCAATATCAAAGAGCAGCAGTACATAGTGAATTGATTAGGAAATTCAGCTCAAGAAATACCCCCCCCAAAAAAAAAAAATATTAGCGAAAACTGACATGTAACCCCTTCAACGCCACTGAGTTGAATAACAATTATCTCTTAAGGATCATAATTTGAGTTCTAATCATGTGTTTCATTATATCTTCCATAGGTCCAAAATCTACAATTTCTGATTCAGAATGTCAAACTAACTCATGTTGAATGTTCTTTGTTCAAACAAAGACTTTCATCACTGCAATTATTGAGCAGGATTAGTAGCTAAAGCATGTAATGGTTCAAAAAGAGCTTTTGACACAAAATGGTAGGACCATGAGCAAATTTGCTGTCACTGTCAGGATTATACATGAATATTCACAGATAATTAAATCGTAACTCAAATGCACACCTGAGAAGCAATCACATAATTTATATATTTCATATTCTCGCTCTTTACATGTACATAACATGATCTCCAAAGCACAGATGACTTCTAGAAAGGGGGGGGGGGGGTTAATGTATTTGCATAGAGATGACACACAGAGACATTGCATTTCATATTTGTTTACTATATATAGTCATTGTCATACAAAATTATGATATATCAAAAGTCATGTGATATAATGTATTATTCAGGAGACCAGAAAAATTGGCATATCTCATGGTTTGCGCGAAAGTATCCGGATGACCATGCAATTTTAGAACAATATCTCATGGTTTGTGTTGAATTACCTGGATGACCGTGCAATATATTTCCATATCATGGTTTGGGGTGTGCGTGACACGCGAAAAAGTGAATATGTGTTTAAATATGTAAAGATTAAGACAATGGATATATGCGCGCAGGTCTTGCAAGATGCTTGGGTAATGACAAAATAATGTGTTTCTACCTGTGTTATATGTTGAATTCAATACAAAAACATAAGGACATGTAATGGTGAAAATTGAGGAAGTGGGTTTCATACAAGTTATAGAATAATACTGAATGGCTTTTCTTTTGTGGGACACAAGGATATATCGCACACGCTTTGAAAATATGCTCATAGCTTGTGTGATATACCTTGTATCTCACTTAAGGCCATTCAATATTATATAAATATTTATCACTTTAATAAACTATGTTTTACCACTCAATAATATTTCTGTTTTCTTATAACAAGAAACAATCAATGAGCTCATTTTCACTTAGTTCACAAACAATATTGAATAAAATTGAAAGCAAAAGAATTTTTCCTATACATGCATCAGTAACATTATATGTTTCTAAAAAAAAAAAACATCTATGAATTGTCTATGAAGGACCTACTTAATGTCAATCAAAATTTTTTATTTGTTTCAAATGCATCATCATAATTAATACTTCATGACAAAATAAACTTTTGGAAATATGAAAGTTGCCTGTAGACACAGTTTGATAATCAATATTCAATTTGAAAAATGTAATCATATTACTAATAATATTATTAGTACATAAATAACTCTTTGGACAGAGACAGAGAAAATATGGATATATTATTATACATTTTGGTAGATTAATTTTCCCTTTTTTTCAAAATCACTAGAATCAAGAGATCTAGTTTTACTTTTAGACACTAAAACTAAATCATGAAATCATCACTTCACCAGCTTCATCTCCATCATAATATTATTATGATCGACAAAGATATATTCTTATGCAGCTAACATGGCTAATCCTTTTTGCATACTGCCGAAATAAAAACATCTGGGATTTCATGAAATCATTCAAAACAGCATATTATAAATGTCATCTATCAGACTACCATTCACAATAAAAACAATTGAATATAATATTCATTCTACGCCAAAAATTCTACGAGATTGATT